>CAUVYP010001294.1:0-24554 GCA_963556195.1 Sepiola atlantica
CACGCGTCTCCCATTAAATCGTGGACGTTTGACCTTCACATTCAAAACACAGGCCATTAAACGGTGACCTTGACATGACCTTGACATGACCTTGACATGACCTTGACATGAGGTGACCGTGACCTTTACAATATGACCTTGAGCCCAGACACACAGGCCATTAACTCCGTGCGGGTGAAGTCTGACAGACACGCGTCTCCCATTAAATCGTGGACGTTTGACCTTCACATTCAAAACACAGGCCATTAAACGGTGACCTTGACATGACCTTGACATGACCTTGACCGTGACCTTTACAATATGACCTTGAGCCCAGACACACAGGCCATTAACTCCGTGCGGGTGAAGTCTGACAGACACGCGTCTCCCATTAAATCGTGGACGTTTGACCTTCACATTCAAAACACAGGCCATTAAACGGTGACCTTGACATGACCTTGACATGACCTTGACATGAGGTGACCGTGACCTTTACAATATGACCTTGAGCCCAGACACACAGGCCATTAACTCCGTGCGGGTGAAGTCTGACAGACACGCGTCTCCCATTAAATCGTGGACGTTTGACCTTCACATTCAAAACACAGGCCATTAAACGGTGACCTTGACATGACCTTGACATGAGGTGACCGTGACCTTTACAATATGACCTTGAGCCCAGACACACAGGCCATTAACTCCGTGCGGGTGAAGTCTGACAGACACGCGTCTCCCATTAAATCGTGGACGTTTGACCTTCACATTCAAAACACAGGCCATTAAACGGTGACCTTGACATGACCTTGACATGACCTTGACATGACCTTGACATGAGGTGACCGTGACCTTTACAATATGACCTTGAGCCCAGACACACAGGCCATTAACTCCGTGCGGGTGAAGTCTGACAGACACGCGTCTCCCATTAAATCGTGAACGTTTGACCTTCACATTCAAAACACAGGCCATTAAACGGTGACCTTGACATGACCTTGACATGACCTTGACATGACCTTGACATGAGGTGACCGTGACCTTTACAATATGACCTTGAGCCCAGACACACAGGCCATTAACTCCGTGCGGGTGAAGTCTGACAGACACGCGTCTCCCATTAAATCGTGGACGTTTGACCTTCACATTCAAAACACAGGCCATTAAACGGTGACCTTGACATGACCTTGACATGACCTTGACATGAGGTGACCGTGACCTTTACAATATGACCTTGAGCCCAGACACACAGGCCATTAACTCCGTGCGGGTGAAGTCTGACAGACACGCGTCTCCCATTAAATCGTGGACGTTTGACCTTCACATTCAAAACACAGGCCATTAAACGGTGACCTTGACATGACCTTGACATGACCTTGACATGAGGTGACCGTGACCTTTACAATATGACCTTGAGCCCAGACACACAGGCCATTAACTCCGTGCGGGTGAAGTCTGACAGACACGCGTCTCCCATTAAATCGTGGACGTTTGACCTTCACATTCAAAACACAGGCCATTAAACGGTGACCTTGACATGACCTTGACATGACCTTGACATGAGGTGACCGTGACCTTTACAATATGACCTTGAGCCCAGACACACAGGCCATTAACTCCGTGCGGGTGAAGTCTGACAGACACGCGTCTCCCATTAAATCGTGGACGTTTGACCTTCACATTCAAAACACAGGCCATTAAACGGTGACCTTGACATGACCTTGACATGAGGTGACCGTGACCTTTACAATATGACCTTGAGCCCAGACACACAGGCCATTAACTCCGTGCGGGTGAAGTCTGACAGACACGCGTCTCCCATTAAATCGTGGACGTTTGACCTTCACATTCAAAACACAGGCCATTAAACGGTGACCTTGACATGACCTTGACATGACCTTGACATGAGGTGACCGTGACCTTTACAATATGACCTTGAGCCCAGACACACAGGCCATTAACTCCGTGCGGGTGAAGTCTGACAGACACGCGTCTCCCATTAAATCGTGGACGTTTGACCTTCACATTCAAAACACAGGCCATTAAACGGTGACCTTGACATGACCTTGACATGAGGTGACCGTGACCTTTACAATATGACCTTGAGCCCAGACACACAGGCCATTAACTCCGTGCGGGTGAAGTCTGACAGACACGCGTCTCCCATTAAATCGTGGACGTTTGACCTTCACATTCAAAACACAGGCCATTAAACGGTGACCTTGACATGACCTTGACATGACCTTGACATGACCTTGACATGAGGTGACCGTGACCTTTACAATATGACCTTGAGCCCAGACACACAGGCCATTAACTCCGTGCGGGTGAAGTCTGACAGACACGCGTCTCCCATTAAATCGTGGACGTTTGACCTTCACATTCAAAACACAGGCCATTAAACGGTGACCTTGACATGACCTTGACATGAGGTGACCGTGACCTTTACAATATGACCTTGAGCCCAGACACACAGGCCATTAACTCCGTGCGGGTGAAGTCTGACAGACACGCGTCTCCCATTAAATCGTGGACGTTTGACCTTCACATTCAAAACACAGGCCATTAAACGGTGACCTTGACATGACCTTGACATGACCTTGACATGAGGTGACCGTGACCTTTACAATATGACCTTGAGCCCAGACACACAGGCCATTAACTCCGTGCGGGTGAAGTCTGACAGACACGCGTCTCCCATTAAATCGTGGACGTTTGACCTTCACATTCAAAACACAGGCCATTAAACGGTGACCTTGACATGACCGTGACATGAGGTGACCGTGACCTTTACAATATGACCTTGAGCCCAGACACACAGGCCATTAACTCCGTGCGGGTGAAGTCTGACAGACACGCGTCTCCCATTAAATCGTGGACGTTTGACCTTCACATTCAAAACACAGGCCATTAAACGGTGACCTTGACATGACCTTGACATGACCTTGACATGAGGTGACCGTGACCTTTACAATATGACCTTGAGCCCAGACACACAGGCCATTAACTCCGTGCGGGTGAAGTCTGACAGACACGCGTCTCCCATTAAATCGTGGACGTTTGACCTTCACATTCAAAACACAGGCCATTAAACGGTGACCTTGACATGACCTTGACATGAGGTGACCGTGACCTTTACAATATGACCTTGAGCCCAGACACACAGGCCATTAACTCCGTGCGGGTGAAGTCTGACAGACACGCGTCTCCCATTAAATCGTGGACGTTTGACCTTCACATTCAAAACACAGGCCATTAAACGGTGACCTTGACATGACCTTGACATGAGGTGACCGTGACCTTTACAATATGACCTTGAGCCCAGACACACAGGCCATTAACTCCGTGCGGGTGAAGTCTGACAGACACGCGTCTCCCATTAAATCGTGGACGTTTGACCTTCACATTCAAAACACAGGCCATTAAACGGTGACCTTGACATGACCTTGACATGAGGTGACCGTGACCTTTACAATATGACCTTGAGCCCAGACACACAGGCCATTAACTCCGTGCGGGTGAAGTCTGACAGACACGCGTCTCCCATTAAATCGTGGACGTTTGACCTTCACATTCAAAACACAGGCCATTAAACGGTGACCTTGACATGACCTTGACATGACCTTGACATGAGGTGACCGTGACCTTTACAATATGACCTTGAGCCCAGACACACAGGCCATTAACTCCGTGCGGGTGAAGTCTGACAGACACGCGTCTCCCATTAAATCGTGGACGTTTGACCTTCACATTCAAAACACAGGCCATTAAACGGTGACCTTGACATGACCTTGACATGACCTTGACATGAGGTGACCGTGACCTTTACAATATGACCTTGAGCCCAGACACACAGGCCATTAACTCCGTGCGGGTGAAGTCTGACAGACACGCGTCTCCCATTAAATCGTGGACGTTTGACCTTCACATTCAAAACACAGGCCATTAAACGGTGACCTTGACATGACCTTGACATGAGGTGACCGTGACCTTTACAATATGACCTTGAGCCCAGACACACAGGCCATTAACTCCGTGCGGGTGAAGTCTGACAGACACGCGTCTCCCATTAAATCGTGGACGTTTGACCTTCACATTCAAAACACAGGCCATTAAACGGTGACCTTGACATGACCTTGACATGAGGTGACCGTGACCTTTACAATATGACCTTGAGCCCAGACACACAGGCCATTAACTCCGTGCGGGTGAAGTCTGACAGACACGCGTCTCCCATTAAATCGTGGACGTTTGACCTTCACATTCAAAACACAGGCCATTAAACGGTGACCTTGACATGAGGTGACCGTGACCTTTACAATATGACCTTGAGCCCAGACACACAGGCCATTAACTCCGTGCGGGTGAAGTCTGACAGACACGCGTCTCCCATTAAATCGTGGACGTTTGACCTTCACATTCAAAACACAGGCCATTAAACGGTGACCTTGACATGACCTTGACATGACCTTGACATGAGGTGACCGTGACCTTTACAATATGACCTTGAGCCCAGACACACAGGCCATTAACTCCGTGCGGGTGAAGTCTGACAGACACGCGTCTCCCATTAAATCGTGGACGTTTGACCTTCACATTCAAAACACAGGCCATTAAACGGTGACCTTGACATGACCTTGACATGAGGTGACCGTGACCTTTACAATATGACCTTGAGCCCAGACACACAGGCCATTAACTCCGTGCGGGTGAAGTCTGACAGACACGCGTCTCCCATTAAATCGTGGACGTTTGACCTTCACATTCAAAACACAGGCCATTAAACGGTGACCTTGACATGACCTTGACATGACCTTGACATGAGGTGACCGTGACCTTTACAATATGACCTTGAGCCCAGACACACAGGCCATTAACTCCGTGCGGGTGAAGTCTGACAGACACGCGTCTCCCATTAAATCGTGGACGTTTGACCTTCACATTCAAAACACAGGCCATTAAACGGTGACCTTGACATGACCTTGACATGAGGTGACCGTGACCTTTACAATATGACCTTGAGCCCAGACACACAGGCCATTAACTCCGTGCGGGTGAAGTCTGACAGACACGCGTCTCCCATTAAATCGTGGACGTTTGACCTTCACATTCAAAACACAGGCCATTAAACGGTGACCTTGACATGACCTTGACATGACCTTGACATGAGGTGACCGTGACCTTTACAATATGACCTTGAGCCCAGACACACAGGCCATTAACTCCGTGCGGGTGAAGTCTGACAGACACGCGTCTCCCATTAAATCGTGGACGTTTGACCTTCACATTCAAAACACAGGCCATTAAACGGTGACCTTGACATGACCTTGACATGAGGTGACCGTGACCTTTACAATATGACCTTGAGCCCAGACACACAGGCCATTAACTCCGTGCGGGTGAAGTCTGACAGACACGCGTCTCCCATTAAATCGTGGACGTTTGACCTTCACATTCAAAACACAGGCCATTAAACGGTGACCTTGACATGACCTTGACATGACCTTGACATGAGGTGACCGTGACCTTTACAATATGACCTTGAGCCCAGACACACAGGCCATTAACTCCGTGCGGGTGAAGTCTGACAGACACGCGTCTCCCATTAAATCGTGGACGTTTGACCTTCACATTCAAAACACAGGCCATTAAACGGTGACCTTGACATGACCTTGACATGAGGTGACCGTGACCTTTACAATATGACCTTGAGCCCAGACACACAGGCCATTAACTCCGTGCGGGTGAAGTCTGACAGACACGCGTCTCCCATTAAATCGTGGACGTTTGACCTTCACATTCAAAACACAGGCCATTAAACGGTGACCTTGACATGAGGTGACCGTGACCTTTACAATATGACCTTGAGCCCAGACACACAGGCCATTAACTCCGTGCGGGTGAAGTCTGACAGACACGCGTCTCCCATTAAATCGTGGACGTTTGACCTTCACATTCAAAACACAGGCCATTAAACGGTGACCTTGACATGACCTTGACATGACCTTGACATGAGGTGACCGTGACCTTTACAATATGACCTTGAGCCCAGACACACAGGCCATTAACTCCGTGCGGGTGAAGTCTGACAGACACGCGTCTCCCATTAAATCGTGGACGTTTGACCTTCACATTCAAAACACAGGCCATTAAACGGTGACCTTGACATGAGGTGACCGTGACCTTTACAATATGACCTTGAGCCCAGACACACAGGCCATTAACTCCGTGCGGGTGAAGTCTGACAGACACGCGTCTCCCATTAAATCGTGGACGTTTGACCTTCACATTCAAAACACAGGCCATTAAACGGTGACCTTGACATGACCTTGACATGAGGTGACCGTGACCTTTACAATATGACCTTGAGCCCAGACACACAGGCCATTAACTCCGTGCGGGTGAAGTCTGACAGACACGCGTCTCCCATTAAATCGTGGACGTTTGACCTTCACATTCAAAACACAGGCCATTAAACGGTGACCTTGACATGACCTTGACATGACCTTGACATGAGGTGACCGTGACCTTTACAATATGACCTTGAGCCCAGACACACAGGCCATTAACTCCGTGCGGGTGAAGTCTGACAGACACGCGTCTCCCATTAAATCGTGGACGTTTGACCTTCACATTCAAAACACAGGCCATTAAACGGTGACCTAGACATGACCTTGACATGAGGTGACCGTGACCTTTACAATATGACCTTGAGCCCAGACACACAGGCCATTAACTCCGTGCGGGTGAAGTCTGACAGACACGCGTCTCCCATTAAATCGTGGACGTTTGACCTTCACATTCAAAACACAGGCCATTAAACGGTGACCTTGACATGACCTTGACATGACCTTGACATGACCTTGACATGAGGTGACCGTGACCTTTACAATATGACCTTGAGCCCAGACACACAGGCCATTAACTCCGTGCGGGTGAAGTCTGACAGACACGCGTCTCCCATTAAATCGTGGACGTTTGACCTTCACATTCAAAACACAGGCCATTAAACGGTGACCTTGACATGACCTTGACATGACCTTGACATGACCTTGACATGAGGTGACCGTGACCTTTACAATAAATATGACCTTGAGCCCAGACACACAGGCCATTAACTCCGTGCGGGTGAAGTCTGACAGACACGCGTCTCCCATTAAATCGTGGACGTTTGACCTTCACATTCAAAACACAGGCCATTAAACGGTGACCTTGACATGACCTTGACATGAGGTGACCGTGACCTTTACAATATGACCTTGAGCCCAGACACACAGGCCATTAACTCCGTGCGGGTGAAGTCTGACAGACACGCGTCTCCCATTAAATCGTGGACGTTTGACCTTCACATTCAAAACACAGGCCATTAAACGGTGACCTTGACATGACCTTGACATGACCTTGACATGAGGTGACCGTGACCTTTACAATATGACCTTGAGCCCAGACACACAGGCCATTAACTCCGTGCGGGTGAAGTCTGACAGACACGCGTCTCCCATTAAATCGTGGACGTTTGACCTTCACATTCAAAACACAGGCCATTAAACGGTGACCTTGACATGACCGTGACATGAGGTGACCGTGACCTTTACAATATGACCTTGAGCCCAGACACACAGGCCATTAACTCCGTGCGGGTGAAGTCTGACAGACACGCGTCTCCCATTAAATCGTGGACGTTTGACCTTCACATTCAAAACACAGGCCATTAAACGGTGACCTTGACATGACCTTGACATGACCTTGACATGAGGTGACCGTGACCTTTACAATATGACCTTGAGCCCAGACACACAGGCCATTAACTCCGTGCGGGTGAAGTCTGACAGACACGCGTCTCCCATTAAATCGTGGACGTTTGACCTTCACATTCAAAACACAGGCCATTAAACGGTGACCTTGACATGACCTTGACATGAGGTGACCGTGACCTTTACAATATGACCTTGAGCCCAGACACACAGGCCATTAACTCCGTGCGGGTGAAGTCTGACAGACACGCGTCTCCCATTAAATCGTGGACGTTTGACCTTCACATTCAAAACACAGGCCATTAAACGGTGACCTTGACATGACCTTGACATGAGGTGACCGTGACCTTTACAATATGACCTTGAGCCCAGACACACAGGCCATTAACTCCGTGCGGGTGAAGTCTGACAGACACGCGTCTCCCATTAAATCGTGGACGTTTGACCTTCACATTCAAAACACAGGCCATTAAACGGTGACCTTGACATGACGTGACCGTGACCTTTACAATATGACCTTGAGCCCAGACACACAGGCCATTAACTCCGTGCGGGTGAAGTCTGACAGACACGCGTCTCCCATTAAATCGTGGACGTTTGACCTTCACATTCAAAACACAGGCCATTAAACGGTGACCTTGACATGACCTTGACATGACCTTGACATGAGGTGACCGTGACCTTTACAATATGACCTTGAGCCCAGACACACAGGCCATTAACTCCGTGCGGGTGAAGTCTGACAGACACGCGTCTCCCATTAAATCGTGGACGTTTGACCTTCACATTCAAAACACAGGCCATTAAACGGTGACCTTGACATGACCTTGACATGACCTTGACATGAGGTGACCGTGACCTTTACAATATGACCTTGAGCCCAGACACACAGGCCATTAACTCCGTGCGGGTGAAGTCTGACAGACACGCGTCTCCCATTAAATCGTGGACGTTTGACCTTCACATTCAAAACACAGGCCATTAAACGGTGACCTTGACATGACCTTGACATGAGGTGACCGTGACCTTTACAATATGACCTTGAGCCCAGACACACAGGCCATTAACTCCGTGCGGGTGAAGTCTGACAGACACGCGTCTCCCATTAAATCGTGGACGTTTGACCTTCACATTCAAAACACAGGCCATTAAACGGTGACCTTGACATGACCTTGACATGACCTTGACATGAGGTGACCGTGACCTTTACAATATGACCTTGAGCCCAGACACACAGGCCATTAACTCCGTGCGGGTGAAGTCTGACAGACACGCGTCTCCCATTAAATCGTGGACGTTTGACCTTCACATTCAAAACACAGGCCATTAAACGGTGACCTTGACATGACCTTGACATGAGGTGACCGTGACCTTTACAATATGACCTTGAGCCCAGACACACAGGCCATTAACTCCGTGCGGGTGAAGTCTGACAGACACGCGTCTCCCATTAAATCGTGGACGTTTGACCTTCACATTCAAAACACAGGCCATTAAACGGTGACCTTGACATGACCTTGACATGAGGTGACCGTGACCTTTACAATATGACCTTGAGCCCAGACACACAGGCCATTAACTCCGTGCGGGTGAAGTCTGACAGACACGCGTCTCCCATTAAATCGTGGACGTTTGACCTTCACATTCAAAACACAGGCCATTAAACGGTGACCTTGACATGACCTTGACATGACCTTGACATGAGGTGACCGTGACCTTTACAATATGACCTTGAGCCCAGACACACAGGCCATTAACTCCGTGCGGGTGAAGTCTGACAGACACGCGTCTCCCATTAAATCGTGGACGTTTGACCTTCACATTCAAAACACAGGCCATTAAACGGTGACCTTGACATGACCTTGACATGAGGTGACCGTGACCTTTACAATATGACCTTGAGCCCAGACACACAGGCCATTAACTCTGTGCGGGTGAAGTCTGACAGACACGCGTCTCCCATTAAATCGTGGACGTTTGACCTTCACATTCAAAACACAGGCCATTAAACGGTGACCTTGACATGACCTTGACATGAGGTGACCGTGACCTTTACAATATGACCTTGAGCCCAGACACACAGGCCATTAACTCCGTGCGGGTGAAGTCTGACAGACACGCGTCTCCCATTAAATCGTGGACGTTTGACCTTCACATTCAAAACACAGGCCATTAAACGGTGACCTTGACATGACCTTGACATGAGGTGACCGTGACCTTTACAATATGACCTTGAGCCCAGACACACAGGCCATTAACTCCGTGCGGGTGAAGTCTGACAGACACGCGTCTCCCATTAAATCGTGGACGTTTGACCTTCACATTCAAAACACAGGCCATTAAACGGTGACCTTGACATGACCTTGACATGACCTTGACATGAGGTGACCGTGACCTTTACAATATGACCTTGAGCCCAGACACACAGGCCATTAACTCCGTGCGGGTGAAGTCTGACAGACACGCGTCTCCCATTAAATCGTGGACGTTTGACCTTCACATTCAAAACACAGGCCATTAAACGGTGACCTTGACATGACCTTGACATGAGGTGACCGTGACCTTTACAATATGACCTTGAGCCCAGACACACAGGCCATTAACTCCGTGCGGGTGAAGTCTGACAGACACGCGTCTCCCATTAAATCGTGGACGTTTGACCTTCACATTCAAAACACAGGCCATTAAACGGTGACCTTGACATGACCTTGACATGACCTTGACATGAGGTGACCGTGACCTTTACAATATGACCTTGAGCCCAGACACACAGGCCATTAACTCCGTGCGGGTGAAGTCTGACAGACACGCGTCTCCCATTAAATCGTGGACGTTTGAGCTTCACATTCAAAACACAGGCCATTAAACGGTGACCTTGACATGACCTTGACATGACCTTGACATGAGGTGACCGTGACCTTTACAATATGACCTTGAGCCCAGACACACAGGCCATTAACTCCGTGCGGGTGAAGTCTGACAGACACGCGTCTCCCATTAAATCGTGGACGTTTGACCTTCACATTCAAAACACAGGCCATTAAACGGTGACCTTGACATGACCTTGACATGACCTTGACATGAGGTGACCGTGACCTTTACAATATGACCTTGAGCCCAGACACACAGGCCATTAACTCCGTGCGGGTGAAGTCTGACAGACACGCGTCTCCCATTAAATCGTGGACGTTTGACCTTCACATTCAAAACACAGGCCATTAAACGGTGACCTTGACATGACCTTGACATGAGGTGACCGTGACCTTTACAATATGACCTTGAGCCCAGACACACAGGCCATTAACTCCGTGCGGGTGAAGTCTGACAGACACGCGTCTCCCATTAAATCGTGGACGTTTGACCTTCACATTCAAAACACAGGCCATTAAACGGTGACCTTGACATGACCTTGACATGAGGTGACCGTGACCTTTACAATATGACCTTGAGCCCAGACACACAGGCCATTAACTCCGTGCGGGTGAAGTCTGACAGACACGCGTCTCCCATTAAATCGTGGACGTTTGACCTTCACATTCAAAACACAGGCCATTAAACGGTGACCTTGACATGACCTTGACATGAGGTGACCGTGACCTTTACAATATGACCTTGAGCCCAGACACACAGGCCATTAACTCCGTGCGGGTGAAGTCTGACAGACACGCGTCTCCCATTAAATCGTGGACGTTTGACCTTCACATTCAAAACACAGGCCATTAAACGGTGACCTTGACATGACCTTTACATGACCTTGACATGAGGTGACCGTGACCTTTACAATATGACCTTGAGCCCAGACACACAGGCCATTAACTCCGTGCGGGTGAAGTCTGACAGACACGCGTCTCCCATTAAATCGTGGACGTTTGACCTTCACATTCAAAACACAGGCCATTAAACGGTGACCTTGACATGACCTTGACATGAGGTGACCGTGACCTTTACAATATGACCTTGAGCCCAGACACACAGGCCATTAACTCTGTGCGGGTGAAGTCTGACAGACACGCGTCTCCCATTAAATCGTGGACGTTTGACCTTCACATTCAAAACACAGGCCATTAAACGGTGACCTTGACATGACCTTGACATGACCTTGACATGAGGTGACCGTGACCTTTACAATATGACCTTGAGCCCAGACACACAGGCCATTAACTCCGTGCGGGTGAAGTCTGACAGACACGCGTCTCCCATTAAATCGTGGACGTTTGACCTTCACATTCAAAACACAGGCCATTAAACGGTGACCTTGACATGACCTTGACATGAGGTGACCGTGACCTTTACAATATGACCTTGAGCCCAGACACACAGGCCATTAACTCCGTGCGGGTGAAGTCTGACAGACACGCGTCTCCCATTAAATCGTGGACGTTTGACCTTCACATTCAAAACACAGGCCATTAAACGGTGACCTTGACATGACCTTGACATGACCTTGACATGAGGTGACCGTGACCTTTACAATATGACCTTGAGCCCAGACACACAGGCCATTAACTCCGTGCGGGTGAAGTCTGACAGACACGCGTCTCCCATTAAATCGTGGACGTTTGACCTTCACATTCAAAACACAGGCCATTAAACGGTGACCTTGACATGACCTTGACATGAGGTGACCGTGACCTTTACAATATGACCTTGAGCCCAGACACACAGGCCATTAACTCCGTGCGGGTGAAGTCTGACAGACACGCGTCTCCCATTAAATCGTGGACGTTTGACCTTCACATTCAAAACACAGGCCATTAAACGGTGACCTTGACATGACCTTGACATGACCTTGACATGAGGTGACCGTGACCTTTACAATATGACCTTGAGCCCAGACACACAGGCCATTAACTCCGTGCGGGTGAAGTCTGACAGACACGCGTCTCCCATTAAATCGTGGACGTTTGACCTTCACATTCAAAACACAGGCCATTAAACGGTGACCTTGACATGACCTTGACATGACCTTGACATGAGGTGACCGTGACCTTTACAATATGACCTTGAGCCCAGACACACAGGCCATTAACTCCGTGCGGGTGAAGTCTGACAGACACGCGTCTCCCATTAAATCGTGGACGTTTGACCTTCACATTCAAAACACAGGCCATTAAACGGTGACCTTGACATGACCTTGACATGACCTTGACATGAGGTGACCGTGACCTTTACAATATGACCTTGAGCCCAGACACACAGGCCATTAACTCCGTGCGGGTGAAGTCTGACAGACACGCGTCTCCCATTAAATCGTGGACGTTTGACCTTCACATTCAAAACACAGGCCATTAAACGGTGACCTTGACATGACCTTGACATGAGGTGACCGTGACCTTTACAATATGACCTTGAGCCCAGACACACAGGCCATTAACTCTGTGCGGGTGAAGTCTGACAGACATGCGTCTCCCATTAAATCGTGGACGTTTGACCTTCACATTCAAAACACAGGCCATTAAACGGTGACCTTGACATGACCTTGACATGACCTTGACATGAGGTGACCGTGACCTTTACAATATGACCTTGAGCCCAGACACACAGGCCATTAACTCCGTGCGGGTGAAGTCTGACAGACACGCGTCTCCCATTAAATCGTGGACGTTTGACCTTCACATTCAAAACACAGGCCATTAAACGGTGACCTTGACATGACCTTGACATGAGGTGACCGTGACCTTTACAATATGACCTTGAGCCCAGACACACAGGCCATTAACTCCGTGCGGGTGAAGTCTGACAGACACGCGTCTCCCATTAAATCGTAGACGTTTGACCTTCACATTCAAAACACAGGCCATTAAACGGTGACCTTGACATGAGGTGACCGTGACCTTTACAATATGACCTTGAGCCCAGACACACAGGCCATTAACTCCGTGCGGGTGAAGTCTGACAGACACGCGTCTCCCATTAAATCGTGGACGTTTGACCTTCACATTCAAAACACAGGCCATTAAACGGTGACCTTGACATGACCTTGACATGACCTTGACATGAGGTGACCGTGACCTTTACAATATGACCTTGAGCCCAGACACACAGGCCATTAACTCCGTGCGGGTGAAGTCTGACAGACACGCGTCTCCCATTAAATCGTGGACGTTTGACCTTCACATTCAAAACACAGGCCATTAAACGGTGACCTTGACATGACCTTGACATGACCTTGACATGAGGTGACCGTGACCTTTACAATATGACCTTGAGCCCAGACACACAGGCCATTAACTCCGTGCGGGTGAAGTCTGACAGACACGCGTCTCCCATTAAATCGTGGACGTTTGACCTTCACATTCAAAACACAGGCCATTAAACGGTGACCTTGACATGACCTTGACATGAGGTGACCGTGACCTTTACAATATGACCTTGAGCCCAGACACACAGGCCATTAACTCCGTGCGGGTGAAGTCTGACAGACACGCGTCTCCCATTAAATCGTGGACGTTTGACCTTCACATTCAAAACACAGGCCATTAAACGGTGACCTTGACATGACCTTGACATGACCTTGACATGAGGTGACCGTGACCTTTACAATATGACCTTGAGCCCAGACACACAGGCCATTAACTCCGTGCGGGTGAAGTCTGACAGACACGCGTCTCCCATTAAATCGTGGACGTTTGACCTTCACATTCAAAACACAGGCCATTAAACGGTGACCTTGACATGACCTTGACATGAGGTGACCGTGACCTTTACAATATGACCTTGAGCCCAGACACACAGGCCATTAACTCCGTGCGGGTGAAGTCTGACAGACACGCGTCTCCCATTAAATCGTGGACGTTTGACCTTCACATTCAAAACACAGGCCATTAAACGGTGACCTTGACATGACCTTGACATGACCTTGACATGACCTTGACATGAGGTGACCGTGACCTTTACAATATGACCTTGAGCCCAGACACACAGGCCATTAACTCCGTGCGGGTGAAGTCTGACAGACACGCGTCTCCCATTAAATCGTGGACGTTTGACCTTCACATTCAAAACACAGGCCATTAAACGGTGACCTTGACATGACCTTGACATGACCTTGACATGACCTTGACATGAGGTGACCGTGACCTTTACAATATGACCTTGAGCCCAGACACACAGGCCATTAACTCCGTGCGGGTGAAGTCTGACAGACACGCGTCTCCCATTAAATCGTGGACGTTTGACCTTCACATTCAAAACACAGGCCATTAAACGGTGACCTTGACATGACCTTGACATGACCTTGACATGAGGTGACCGTGACCTTTACAATATGACCTTGAGCCCAGACACACAGGCCATTAACTCCGTGCGGGTGAAGTCTGACAGACACGCGTCTCCCATTAAATCGTGGACGTTTGACCTTCACATTCAAAACACAGGCCATTAAACGGTGACCTTGACATGACCTTGACATGACCTTGACATGAGGTGACCGTGACCTTTACAATATGACCTTGAGCCCAGACACACAGGCCATTAACTCCGTGCGGGTGAAGTCTGACAGACACGCGTCTCCCATTAAATCGTGGACGTTTGACCTTCACATTCAAAACACAGGCCATTAAACGGTGACCTTGACATGACCTTGACATGAGGTGACCGTGACCTTTACAATATGACCTTGAGCCCAGACACACAGGCCATTAACTCCGTGCGGGTGAAGTCTGACAGACACGCGTCTCCCATTAAATCGTGGACGTTTGACCTTCACATTCAAAACACAGGCCATTAAACGGTGACCTTGACATGACCTTGACATGACCTTGACATGAGGTGACCGTGACCTTTACAATATGACCTTGAGCCCAGACACACAGGCCATTAACTCCGTGCGGGTGAAGTCTGACAGACACGCGTCTCCCATTAAATCGTGGACGTTTGACCTTCACATTCAAAACACAGGCCATTAAACGGTGACCTTGACATGACCTTGACATGAGGTGACCGTGACCTTTACAATATGACCTTGAGCCCAGACACACAGGCCATTAACTCCGTGCGGGTGAAGTCTGACAGACACGCGTCTCCCATTAAATCGTGGACGTTTGACCTTCACATTCAAAACACAGGCCATTAAACGGTGACCTTGACATGACCTTGACATGAGGTGACCGTGACCTTTACAATATGACCTTGAGCCCAGACACACAGGCCATTAACTCCGTGCGGGTGAAGTCTGACAGACACGCGTCTCCCATTAAATCGTGGACGTTTGACCTTCACATTCAAAACACAGGCCATTAAACGGTGACCTTGACATGACCTTGACATGAGGTGACCGTGACCTTTACAATATGACCTTGAGCCCAGACACACAGGCCATTAACTCCGTGCGGGTGAAGTCTGACAGACACGCGTCTCCCATTAAATCGTGGACGTTTGACCTTCACATTCAAAACACAGGCCATTAAACGGTGACCTTGACATGACCTTGACATGAGGTGACCGTGACCTTTACAATATGACCTTGAGCCCAGACACACAGGCCATTAACTCCGTGCGGGTGAAGTCTGACAGACACGCGTCTCCCATTAAATCGTGGACGTTTGACCTTCACATTCAAAACACAGGCCATTAAACGGTGACCTTGACATGACCTTGACATGAGGTGACCGTGACCTTTACAATATGACCTTGAGCCCAGACACACAGGCCATTAACTCCGTGCGGGTGAAGTCTGACAGACACGCGTCTCCCATTAAATCGTGGACGTTTGACCTTCACATTCAAAACACAGGCCATTAAACGGTGACCTTGACATGACCTTGACATGAGGTGACCGTGACCTTTACAATATGACCTTGAGCCCAGACACACAGGCCATTAACTCCGTGCGGGTGAAGTCTGACAGACACGCGTCTCCCATTAAATCGTGGACGTTTGACCTTCACATTCAAAACACAGGCCATTAAACGGTGACCTTGACATGACCTTGACATGACCTTGACATGAGGTGACCGTGACCTTTACAATATGACCTTGAGCCCAGACACACAGGCCATTAACTCCGTGCGGGTGAAGTCTGACAGACACGCGTCTCCCATTAAATCGTGGACGTTTGACCTTCACATTCAAAACACAGGCCATTAAACGGTGACCTTGACATGAGGTGACCGTGACCTTTACAATATGACCTTGAGCCCAGACACACAGGCCATTAACTCCGTGCGGGTGAAGTCTGACAGACACGCGTCTCCCATTAAATCGTGGACGTTTGACCTTCACATTCAAAACACAGGCCATTAAACGGTGACCTTGACATGACCTTGACATGAGGTGACCGTGACCTTTACAATATGACCTTGAGCCCAGACACACAGGCCATTAACTCCGTGCGGGTGAAGTCTGACAGACACGCGTCTCCCATTAAATCGTGGACGTTTGACCTTCACATTCAAAACACAGGCCATTAAACGGTGACCTTGACATGACCTTGACATGATGTGACCGTGACCTTTACAATATGACCTTGAGCCCAGACACACATGCCATTAACTCCGTGCGGGTGAAGTCTGACAGACACGCGTCTCCCATTAAATCGTGGACGTTTGACCTTCACATTCAAAACACAGGCCATTAAACGGTGACCTTGACATGAGGTGACCGTGACCTTTACAATATGACCTTGAGCCCAGACACACAGGCCATTAACTCCGTGCGGGTGAAGTCTGACAGACACGCGTCTCCCATTAAATCGTGGACGTTTGACCTTCACATTCAAAACACAGGCCATTAAACGGTGACCTTGACATGACCTTGACATGAGGTGACCGTGACCTTTACAATATGACCTTGAGCCCAGACACACAGGCCATTAACTCCGTGCGGGTGAAGTCTGACAGACACGCGTCTCCCATTAAATCGTGGACGTTTGACCTTCACATTCAAAACACAGGCCATTAAACGGTGACCTTGACATGACCTTGACATGACCTTGACATGAGGTGACCGTGACCTTTACAATATGACCTTGAGCCCAGACACACAGGCCATTAACTCCGTGCGGGTGAAGTCTGACAGACACGCGTCTCCCATTAAATCGTGGACGTTTGACCTTCACATTCAAAACACAGGCCATTAAACGGTGACCTTGACATGACCTTGACATGAGGTGACCGTGACCTTTACAATATGACCTTGAGCCCAGACACACAGGCCATTAACTCCGTGCGGGTGAAGTCTGACAGACACGCGTCTCCCATTAAATCGTGGACGTTTGACCTTCACATTCAAAACACAGGCCATTAAACGGTGACCTTGACATGACCTTGACATGAGGTGACCGTGACCTTTACAATATGACCTTGAGCCCAGACACACAGGCCATTAACTCCGTGCGGGTGAAGTCTGACAGACACGCGTCTCCCATTAAATCGTGGACGTTTGACCTTCACATTCAAAACACAGGCCATTAAACGGTGACCTTGACATGACCTTGACATGAGGTGACCGTGACCTTTACAATATGACCTTGAGCCCAGACACACAGGCCATTAACTCTGTGCGGGTGAAGTCTGACAGACATGCGTCTCCCATTAAATCGTGGACGTTTGACCTTCACATTCAAAACACAGGCCATTAAACGGTGACCTTGACATGACCTTGACATGACCTTGACATGAGGTGACCGTGACCTTTACAATATGACCTTGAGCCCAGACACACAGGCCATTAACTCCGTGCGGGTGAAGTCTGACAGACACGCGTCTCCCATTAAATCGTGGACGTTTGACCTTCACATTCAAAACACAGGCCATTAAACGGTGACCTTGACATGACCTTGACATGAGGTGACCGTGACCTTTACAATATGACCTTGAGCCCAGACACACAGGCCATTAACTCCGTGCGGGTGAAGTCTGACAGACACGCGTCTCCCATTAAATCGTGGACGTTTGACCTTCACATTCAAAACACAGGCCATTAAACGGTGACCTTGACATGAGGTGACCGTGACCTTTACAATATGACCTTGAGCCCAGACACACAGGCCATTAACTCCGTGCGGGTGAAGTCTGACAGACACGCGTCTCCCATTAAATCGTGGACGTTTGACCTTCACATTCAAAACACAGGCCATTAAACGGTGACCTTGACATGACCTTGACATGACCTTGACATGAGGTGACCGTGACCTTTACAATATGACCTTGAGCCCAGACACACAGGCCATTAACTCCGTGCGGGTGAAGTCTGACAGACACGCGTCTCCCATTAAATCGTGGACGTTTGACCTTCACATTCAAAACACAGGCCATTAAACGGTGACCTTGACATGACCTTGACATGACCTTGACATGAGGTGACCGTGACCTTTACAATATGACCTTGAGCCCAGACACACAGGCCATTAACTCCGTGCGGGTGAAGTCTGACAGACACGCGTCTCCCATTAAATCGTGGACGTTTGACCTTCACATTCAAAACACAGGCCATTAAACGGTGACCTTGACATGACCTTGACATGAGGTGACCGTGACCTTTACAATATGACCTTGAGCCCAGACACACAGGCCATTAACTCCGTGCGGGTGAAGTCTGACAGACACGCGTCTCCCATTAAATCGTGGACGTTTGACCTTCACATTCAAAACACAGGCCATTAAACGGTGACCTTGACATGACCTTGACATGACCTTGACATGAGGTGACCGTGACCTTTACAATATGACCTTGAGCCCAGACACACAGGCCATTAACTCCGTGCGGGTGAAGTCTGACAGACACGCGTCTCCCATTAAATCGTGGACGTTTGACCTTCACATTCAAAACACAGGCCATTAAACGGTGACCTTGACATGACCTTGACATGAGGTGACCGTGACCTTTACAATATGACCTTGAGCCCAGACACACAGGCCATTAACTCCGTGCGGGTGAAGTCTGACAGACACGCGTCTCCCATTAAATCGTGGACGTTTGACCTTCACATTCAAAACACAGGCCATTAAACGGTGACCTTGACATGACCTTGACATGACCTTGACATGACCTTGACATGAGGTGACCGTGACCTTTACAATATGACCTTGAGCCCAGACACACAGGCCATTAACTCCGTGCGGGTGAAGTCTGACAGACACGCGTCTCCCATTAAATCGTGGACGTTTGACCTTCACATTCAAAACACAGGCCATTAAACGGTGACCTTGACATGACCTTGACATGACCTTGACATGACCTTGACATGAGGTGACCGTGACCTTTACAATATGACCTTGAGCCCAGACACACAGGCCATTAACTCCGTGCGGGTGAAGTCTGACAGACACGCGTCTCCCATTAAATCGTGGACGTTTGACCTTCACATTCAAAACACAGGCCATTAAACGGTGACCTTGACATGACCTTGACATGACCTTGACATGAGGTGACCGTGACCTTTACAATATGACCTTGAGCCCAGACACACAGGCCATTAACTCCGTGCGGGTGAAGTCTGACAGACACGCGTCTCCCATTAAATCGTGGACGTTTGACCTTCACATTCAAAACACAGGCCATTAAACGGTGACCTTGACATGACCTTGACATGACCTTGACATGAGGTGACCGTGACCTTTACAATATGACCTTGAGCCCAGACACACAGGCCATTAACTCCGTGCGGGTGAAGTCTGACAGACACGCGTCTCCCATTAAATCGTGGACGTTTGACCTTCACATTCAAAACACAGGCCATTAAACGGTGACCTTGACATGACCTTGACATGAGGTGACCGTGACCTTTACAATATGACCTTGAGCCCAGACACACAGGCCATTAACTCCGTGCGGGTGAAGTCTGACAGACACGCGTCTCCCATTAAATCGTGGACGTTTGACCTTCACATTCAAAACACAGGCCATTAAACGGTGACCTTGACATGACCTTGACATGACCTTGACATGAGGTGACCGTGACCTTTACAATATGACCTTGAGCCCAGACACACAGGCCATTAACTCCGTGCGGGTGAAGTCTGACAGACACGCGTCTCCCATTAAATCGTGGACGTTTGACCTTCACATTCAAAACACAGGCCATTAAACGGTGACCTTGACATGACCTTGACATGAGGTGACCGTGACCTTTACAATATGACCTTGAGCCCAGACACACAGGCCATTAACTCCGTGCGGGTGAAGTCTGACAGACACGCGTCTCCCATTAAATCGTGGACGTTTGACCTTCACATTCAAAACACAGGCCATTAAACGGTGACCTTGACATGACCTTGACATGAGGTGACCGTGACCTTTACAATATGACCTTGAGCCCAGACACACAGGCCATTAACTCCGTGCGGGTGAAGTCTGACAGACACGCGTCTCCCATTAAATCGTGGACGTTTGACCTTCACATTCAAAACACAGGCCATTAAACGGTGACCTTGACATGACCTTGACATGACCTTGACATGAGGTGACCGTGACCTTTACAATATGACCTTGAGCCCAGACACACAGGCCATTAACTCCGTGCGGGTGAAGTCTGACAGACACGCGTCTCCCATTAAATCGTGGACGTTTGACCTTCACATTCAAAACACAGGCCATTAAACGGTGACCTTGACATGACCTTGACATGACCTTGACATGACCTTGACATGAGGTGACCGTGACCTTTACAATATGACCTTGAGCCCAGACACACAGGCCATTAACTCCGTGCGGGTGAAGTCTGACAGACACGCGTCTCCCATTAAATCGTGGACGTTTGACCTTCACATTCAAAACACAGGCCATTAAACGGTGACCTTGACATGACCTTGACATGACCTTGACCGTGACCTTTACAATATGACCTTGAGCCCAGACACACAGGCCATTAACTCCGTGCGGGTGAAGTCTGACAGACACGCGTCTCCCATTAAATCGTGGACGTTTGACCTTCACATTCAAAACACAGGCCATTAAACGGTGACCTTGACATGACCTTGACATGACCTTGACATGAGGTGACCGTGACCTTTACAATATGACCTTGAGCCCAGACACACAGGCCATTAACTCCGTGCGGGTGAAGTCTGACAGACACGCGTCTCCCATTAAATCGTGGACGTTTGACCTTCACATTCAAAACACAGGCCATTAAACGGTGACCTTGACATGACCTTGACATGAGGTGACCGTGACCTTTACAATATGACCTTGAGCCCAGACACACAGGCCATTAACTCCGTGCGGGTGAAGTCTGACAGACACGCGTCTCCCATTAAATCGTGGACGTTTGACCTTCACATTCAAAACACAGGCCATTAAACGGTGACCTTGACATGACCTTGACATGACCTTGACATGACCTTGACATGAGGTGACCGTGACCTTTACAATATGACCTTGAGCCCAGACACACAGGCCATTAACTCCGTGCGGGTGAAGTCTGACAGACACGCGTCTCCCATTAAATCGTGAACGTTTGACCTTCACATTCAAAACACAGGCCATTAAACGGTGACCTTGACATGACCTTGACATGACCTTGACATGACCTTGACATGAGGTGACCGTGACCTTTACAATATGACCTTGAGCCCAGACACACAGGCCATTAACTCCGTGCGGGTGAAGTCTGACAGACACGCGTCTCCCATTAAATCGTGGACGTTTGACCTTCACATTCAAAACACAGGCCATTAAACGGTGACCTTGACATGACCTTGACATGACCTTGACATGAGGTGACCGTGACCTTTACAATATGACCTTGAGCCCAGACACACAGGCCATTAACTCCGTGCGGGTGAAGTCTGACAGACACGCGTCTCCCATTAAATCGTGGACGTTTGACCTTCACATTCAAAACACAGGCCATTAAACGGTGACCTTGACATGACCTTGACATGACCTTGACATGAGGTGACCGTGACCTTTACAATATGACCTTGAGCCCAGACACACAGGCCATTAACTCCGTGCGGGTGAAGTCTGACAGACACGCGTCTCCCATTAAATCGTGGACGTTTGACCTTCACATTCAAAACACAGGCCATTAAACGGTGACCTTGACATGACCTTGACATGACCTTGACATGAGGTGACCGTGACCTTTACAATATGACCTTGAGCCCAGACACACAGGCCATTAACTCCGTGCGGGTGAAGTCTGACAGACACGCGTCTCCCATTAAATCGTGGACGTTTGACCTTCACATTCAAAACACAGGCCATTAAACGGTGACCTTGACATGACCTTGACATGAGGTGACCGTGACCTTTACAATATGACCTTGAGCCCAGACACACAGGCCATTAACTCCGTGCGGGTGAAGTCTGACAGACACGCGTCTCCCATTAAATCGTGGACGTTTGACCTTCACATTCAAAACACAGGCCATTAAACGGTGACCTTGACATGACCTTGACATGACCTTGACATGAGGTGACCGTGACCTTTACAATATGACCTTGAGCCCAGACACACAGGCCATTAACTCCGTGCGGGTGAAGTCTGACAGACACGCGTCTCCCATTAAATCGTGGACGTTTGACCTTCACATTCAAAACACAGGCCATTAAACGGTGACCTTGACATGACCTTGACATGAGGTGACCGTGACCTTTACAATATGACCTTGAGCCCAGACACACAGGCCATTAACTCCGTGCGGGTGAAGTCTGACAGACACGCGTCTCCCATTAAATCGTGGACGTTTGACCTTCACATTCAAAACACAGGCCATTAAACGGTGACCTTGACATGACCTTGACATGACCTTGACATGACCTTGACATGAGGTGACCGTGACCTTTACAATATGACCTTGAGCCCAGACACACAGGCCATTAACTCCGTGCGGGTGAAGTCTGACAGACACGCGTCTCCCATTAAATCGTGGACGTTTGACCTTCACATTCAAAACACAGGCCATTAAACGGTGACCTTGACATGACCTTGACATGAGGTGACCGTGACCTTTACAATATGACCTTGAGCCCAGACACACAGGCCATTAACTCCGTGCGGGTGAAGTCTGACAGACACGCGTCTCCCATTAAATCGTGGACGTTTGACCTTCACATTCAAAACACAGGCCATTAAACGGTGACCTTGACATGACCTTGACATGACCTTGACATGAGGTGACCGTGACCTTTACAATATGACCTTGAGCCCAGACACACAGGCCATTAACTCCGTGCGGGTGAAGTCTGACAGACACGCGTCTCCCATTAAATCGTGGACGTTTGACCTTCACATTCAAAACACAGGCCATTAAACGGTGACCTTGACATGACCGTGACATGAGGTGACCGTGACCTTTACAATATGACCTTGAGCCCAGACACACAGGCCATTAACTCCGTGCGGGTGAAGTCTGACAGACACGCGTCTCCCATTAAATCGTGGACGTTTGACCTTCACATTCAAAACACAGGCCATTAAACGGTGACCTTGACATGACCTTGACATGACCTTGACATGAGGTGACCGTGACCTTTACAATATGACCTTGAGCCCAGACACACAGGCCATTAACTCCGTGCGGGTGAAGTCTGACAGACACGCGTCTCCCATTAAATCGTGGACGTTTGACCTTCACATTCAAAACACAGGCCATTAAACGGTGACCTTGACATGACCTTGACATGAGGTGACCGTGACCTTTACAATATGACCTTGAGCCCAGACACACAGGCCATTAACTCCGTGCGGGTGAAGTCTGACAGACACGCGTCTCCCATTAAATCGTGGACGTTTGACCTTCACATTCAAAACACAGGCCATTAAACGGTGACCTTGACATGACCTTGACATGAGGTGACCGTGACCTTTACAATATGACCTTGAGCCCAGACACACAGGCCATTAACTCCGTGCGGGTGAAGTCTGACAGACACGCGTCT
>CAUVYP010001295.1:0-155000 GCA_963556195.1 Sepiola atlantica
AGTTTGTATCGACATATCCCCGGCAGTACAAGAGCTGCACTTCTGAAACTTGGTACTTCAGTAGAAAATGTGTCTCCGCGACTGTCTCCAACGTTTCGTTGCACAATTCGAATAAATGTGGAAGTTATAAACAAAAGCGATATCAACTTTAAAACGCGCTAAATTTTGTTGATGTTTTGCGTATTCAGTTTGTATCGACATATATCCGGCAATACAAGAGCTGCACTTTTGAAACTTAGTACTTCAGTAGAAAAGGCCTATTCGAGACTGTCTGCAAAGTTTCGTTGCACAATTCGAATAAATGTGGAAGTTATAAACAAAAGCGATATCAACTTTAAAACGCGCTAAATTTTGTTGATGTTTTGCGTATTCAGTTTGTATCGACATATCTCCGGCAGTACAAGAGCTGCACTTCTGAAACTTGGTAGTTCAGTAGAAAAGGCCTATTCGAGACTGTCTGCAAAGTTTCGTTCCACAATTCGAATAAATGTTGAAGTTATACACAAAAGCGATATCAACTTTAAAACGCGCTAAATTTTGTTGATGTTTTGCGTATTCAGTTTGTATCGACATATCTCCGGCAGTACAAGAGCTGCACTTCTGAAACTTGGTACTTCAGTAGAAAATGTGTTTCCGCGACTGTCTGCAAAGTTTCGTTGCACAATTCGAATGAATGTGGAAGTTATAAACAAAAGCGATATCAACTTTAAAACGCGCTAAATTGTGTTGATGTTTTGCGTATTCAGTTTGTATCGACATATCTCCGGCAGTACAACAGCTGCACTTCTGAAACTTGGTACTTCAGTAGAAAAGGCCTATTCGAGACTGTCTGCAAAGTTTCGTTGCACAATTCGAATAAATGTTGAAGTTATAAACAAAAGCGATATCAACTTTAAAACGCGCTAAATTTTGTTGAGGTTTTGCGTATTCAGTTTGTATCGACATATCTCCGGCAGTACAAGATCTGCACTTCTGAAACTTGGTACTGTAGTAGGAAATGTGTCTCCGCGACTGTCTGCAAAGTTTCGTTGCACAATTCGAATAAATGTGGAAGTTATAAACAAAAGCGATATAAACTTTAAAACGCGTAAAATTTTGTTGATGTTTTGCGTATTCAGTTTGTATCGACATATCTCCGGCAGTACAAGAGCTGCACTTCTGAAACTTAGTACTTCAGTAGAAAAGGCCTATTCGAGACTGTGTGGAAAGTTTCGTTGCACAATTCGAATAAATGTTGAAGTTATAAACAAAAGCGATATCAACTTTAAAACGCGCTAAATTTTGTTGATGTTTTGCGTATTCAGTTTGTATCGACATATCTCCGGCAGTACAAGATCTGCACTTCTGAAACTTGGTACTTTAGTAGGAAATGTGTCTCCGCGACTGTCTGCAAAGTTTCGTTGCACAATTCGAATAAATGTGGAAGTTATAAACAAAAGCGATATCAACTTTAAAACGCGCTAAATTTTGTTGTTGTTTTGCGTATTCAGTTTGTATCGACATATCTCCGGCAGTACAAGAGCTGCACTTCTGAAACTTTGTACTTCAGTAGAAAAGGCCTATTCGAGACTGTCTGAAAAGTTTCGTTGCACAATTCGAATAAATGTGGAAGTTATAAACAAAAGCGATATCAACTTTAAAACGCGCTGAATTTTGTTGATGTTTTGCGTATTCAGTTTGTATCGACATATCTCCGGCAGTACAAGAGCTGCACTTCTCAAACTTGGTACTTCAATAGGAAATGTGTCTCCGCGACTGTCTGCAAAGTTTCGTTGCACAATTCGAATAAATGTGGAAGTTATAAACAAAAGCGATATCAACTTTAAAACGCGCTAAATTTTGTTGATGTTTTGCGTATTCAGTTTGTATCGACATATCTCCGGCAGTACAAGAGCTGCACTTCTGAAACTTGGTACTTCAGTAGTAAGGGCGTATTCGAGACTGTCTGCCAAGTTTCGTTGCACAATTCGAATAAATGTGGAAGTTATAAACAAAAGCGATATCAACTTTAAAACGCGCTAAATTTTGTTGATGTTTTGCGTATTCAGTTTGTATCGACATATCTCCGGCAGTACAAGAGCTGCACTTCTGAAACTTAGTACTTCAGTAGAAAAGGCCTATACGAGACTGTCTGCAAAGTTTCGTTGCACAATTCGAATAAATGTGGAAGTTATAAACAAAAGCGATATCAACTTTAAAACGCGCTAAATGTTGTTGATGTTTTGCGTATTCAGTTTGTATCAAGATATCTCCGACAGTACATAAGCTGCACTTCTGAAACTTGGTACTTCAGTAAAAAATGTGTCTCCGCGACTGTCTGCAAAGTTTCGTTGCACAATTCGAATAAATGTGGAAGTTATAAACAAAAGCGATATCAACTTTAAAACGCGCTAAATTTTGTTGATGTTTTGCGTATTCAGTTTGTATCGACATATCTCCGGCAGTACAAAAGCTGCACTTCTGAAACTTGGTACTTTAGTAGAAAAAGCCTATTCGAGACTGTCTGCAAAGTTTCTTTGCACAATTCGAATAAATGTGGAAGTTATAAACAAAAGCGATATCAACTTTAAAACGTGCTAAATTTTGTTGATGTTTTGCGTATTCAGTTTGTATCGACATATCTCCGGCAATACAAGAGCTGCACTTCTGAAACTTGGTACTTCAGTAGAAAAGGCCTATTCGAGACTGTCTGCAAAGTTTCGTTGCACAATTCGAATAAATGTAAAAGTTATAAACAAAAGCGATATCAACTTTAAAACGCGCTAAATTTTGTTGATTTTTTGCGTATTCAGTTTGTATCGACATATCTCCGGCAGTACAAGATCTGCACTTCTGAAACTTGGTACTTCAGTAGAAAGGGCCTTTTCGAGACTGTCTGCAAAGTTTCGTTGCGCAATTCGAATAAATGTGGAAGTTATAAACAAAAGCGATATCAACTTTAAAACGCGCTAAATTTTGTTGATGTTTTGCGTATTCAGTTTGTATCGACATATCTCCGGCAGTACAAGAGCTGCACTTCTGAAACTTGGTACTTCAGTAGAAAATGTGTCTCCGCGACTGTCTGCAAAGTTTCGTTGCACAATTCGAATAAATGTGGAAGTTATAAACAAAAGCGATATCAACTTTAAAACGCGCTAAATTTTGTTGACGTTTTACGTATTCAGGTTGTATCGACATATCTCCGGCAGTACTAGAACTGCACTTCTGAAACTTGGTACTTCAGTAGAAAATGTGTCTCCGCGACTGTCTGCAAAGTTTCGTTGCACAATTCGAATAAATGTGGAAGTTATAAACAAAAGCGATATCAACTTTAAAACGTGCTAAATTTTGTTGATGTTTTGCGTATTCAGTTTGTATCGACATATCTCCGGCAATACAAGAGCTGCACTTCTGAAACTTAGTACTTCAGTAGAAAAGGCCTATTCGAGACTGTCTGCAAAGTTTCGTTGCACAATTCGAATAAATGTAAAAGTTATAAACAAAAGCGATATCAACTTTAAAACGCGCATAATTGTGTTGATGTTTTGCGTATTCAGTTTGTATCGACATATCTCCGGCAGTACAAGATCTGCACTTCTGAAACTTGGTACTTCAGTAGAAAGGGCCTATTCGAGACTGTCTGCAAAGTTTCGTTGCACAATTCGAATAAATGTGGAAGTTATCAACAAAAGCGATATCAACTTTAAAACGCGCTAAATTTTGTTGATGTTTTGCGTATTCAGTTTGTATCGACATATCTCCGGCAGTACAAGAGGTTCACTTCTGAAACTTGGTACTTTAGTAGGAAATGTGTCTCTGCGACTCTCTGCAAAGTTTCGTTGCACAATTCGAATAAATGTGGAAGTTATAAACAAAAGCGATATCAACTTTAAAACGCGCTAAATTTTGTTGATGTTTTGCGTATTCAGTTTGTATCGACATATCTCTAGCAGTACAAGAGCTGCACTTCTGAAACTTGGTACTTCAGTAGAAAAGGCCTATTCGAGACTGTCTGCAAAGTTTCGTTGCACAATTCGAATAAATGTAAAAGTTATAAACAAAAGCGATATCAACTTTAAAACGCGCTAAATTTTGTTGATGTTTTGCGTATTCAGTTTGTATCGACATATCCCCGGCAGTACAAGATCTGCACTTCTGAAACTTGGTACTTCAGTAGAAAATGTGTCTCCGCGACTGTCTGCAAAGTTTCGTTGCACAATTCGAATAAATGTGGAAGTTATAAACAAAAGCGATATCAACTTTAAAACGCGCTAAATTTTGTTGATGTTTTGCGTATTCAGTTTGTATCGACATATCTCCGGCAGTACAAGAGCTGCACTTCTGAAACTTGGTACTACAGTAGGAAATGTGTCTCCGCGACTGTCTGCAAAGTTTCGTTGCACAATTCGAATAAATGTGGAAGTTATAAACAAAAGCGATATCAACTTTAAAACGCGCTAAATTTTGTTGATGTTTTGCGTATTCAGTTTGTATCGACATATCTCCGGCAGTACAAGAGCTGCACTTCTGAAACTTGGTACTTCAGTAGAAAATGTGTCTCCGCGACTGTCTGCAAAGTTTCGTTGCACAATTCGAATAAATGTGGAAGTTATAAACAAAAGCGATATCAACTTTAAAACGCGCTAAATTTTGTTGATGTTTTACGTATTCAGGTTGTATCGACATATCTCCGGCAGTACAAGAGCTGCACTTCTGAAACTTGGTACTTCAGTAGAAAATGTGTCTCCGCGACTGTCTGTAAAGTTTCGTTGCACAATTCGAATAAATGTGGAAGTTATAAACAAAAGCGATATCAACTTTAAGACGCGCTAAATGTTGTTGATGTTTTGCGTATTCAGTTTGTATCGACATATCTCCGGCAGTACTAGAGCTGCACTTCTGAAACTTAGTACTTCAGTAGAAAAGGCCTATTCGAGACTGTGTGGAAAGTTTCGTTGCACAATTCGAATAAATGTTGAAGTTATAAACAAAAGCGATATCAACTTTAAAACGCGCTAAATTTTGTTGATGTTTTGCGTATTCAGTTTGTATCGACATATCTCCGGCAGTACAAGATCTGCACTTCTGAAACTTGGTACTTTAGTAGGAAATGTGTCTCCGCGACTGTCTGCAAAGTTTCGTTGCACAATTCGAATAAATGTGGAAGTTATAAACAAAAGCGATATCAACTTTAAAACGCGCTAAATTTTGTTGTTGTTTTGCGTATTCAGTTTGTATCGACATATCTCCGGCAGTACAAGAGCTGCACTTCTGAAACTTTGTACTTCAGTAGAAAAGGCCTATTCGAGACTGTCTGCAAAGTTTCGTTGCACAATTCGAATAAATGTGGAAGTTATAAACAAAAGCGATATCAACTTTAAAACGCGCTGAATTTTGTTGATGTTTTGCGTATTCAGTTTGTATCGACATATCTCCGGCAGTACAAGAGCTGCACTTCTCAAACTTGGTACTTCAATAGGAAATGTGTCTCCGCGACTGTCTGCAAAGTTTCGTTGCACAATTCGAATAAATGTGGAAGTTATAAACAAAAGCGATATCAACTTTAAAACGCGCTAAATTTTGTTGATGTTTTGCGTATTCAGTTTGTATCGACATATCTCCGGCAGTACAAGAGCTGCACTTCTGAAACTTGGTACTTCAGTAGTAAGGGCGTATTCGAGACTGTCTGCCAAGTTTCGTTGCACAATTCGAATAAATGTGGAAGTTATAAACAAAAGCGATATCAACTTTAAAACGCGCTAAATTTTGTTGATGTTTTGCGTATTCAGTTTGTATCGACATATCTCCGGCAGTACAAGAGCTGCACTTCTGAAACTTAGTACTTCAGTAGAAAAGGCCTATTCGAGACTGTCTGCAAAGTTTCGTTGCACAATTCGAATAAATGTGGAAGTTATAAACAAAAGCGATATCAACTTTAAAACGCGCTAAATGTTGTTGATGTTTTGCGTATTCAGTTTGTATCAAGATATCTCCGACAGTACATAAGCTGCACTTCTGAAACTTGGTACTTCAGTAAAAAATGTGTCTCCGCGACTGTCTGCAAAGTTTCGTTGCACAATTCGAATAAATGTGGAAGTTATAAACAAAAGCGATATCAACTTTAAAACGCGCTAAATTTTGTTGATGTTTTGCGTATTCAGTTTGTATCGACATATCTCCGGCAGTACAAAAGCTGCACTTCTGAAACTTGGTACTTTAGTAGAAAAAGCCTATTCGAGACTGTCTGCAAAGTTTCTTTGCACAATTCGAATAAATGTGGAAGTTATAAACAAAAGCGATATCAACTTTAAAACGTGCTAAATTTTGTTGATGTTTTGCGTATTCAGTTTGTATCGACATATCTCCGGCAATACAAGAGCTGCACTTCTGAAACTTGGTACTTCAGTAGAAAAGGCCTATTCGAGACTGTCTGCAAAGTTTCGTTGCACAATTCGAATAAATGTAAAAGTTATAAACAAAAGCGATATCAACTTTAAAACGCGCTAAATTTTGTTGATTTTTTGCGTATTCAGTTTGTATCGACATATCTCCGGCAGTACAAGATCTGCACTTCTGAAACTTGGTACTTCAGTAGAAAGGGCCTTTTCGAGACTGTCTGCAAAGTTTCGTTGCGCAATTCGAATAAATGTGGAAGTTATAAACAAAAGCGATATCAACTTTAAAACGCGCTAAATTTTGTTGATGTTTTGCGTATTCAGTTTGTATCGACATATCTCCGGCAGTACAAGAGCTGCACTTCTGAAACTTGGTACTTCAGTAGAAAATGTGTCTCCGCGACTGTCTGCAAAGTTTCGTTGCACAATTCGAATAAATGTGGAAGTTATAAACAAAAGCGATATCAACTTTAAAACGCGCTAAATTTTGTTGACGTTTTACGTATTCAGGTTGTATCGACATATCTCCGGCAGTACTAGAACTGCACTTCTGAAACTTGGTACTTCAGTAGAAAATGTGTCTCCGCGACTGTCTGCAAAGTTTCGTTGCACAATTCGAATAAATGTGGAAGTTATAAACAAAAGCGATATCAACTTTAAAACGTGCTAAATTTTGTTGATGTTTTGCGTATTCAGTTTGTATCGACATATCTCCGGCAATACAAGAGCTGCACTTCTGAAACTTAGTACTTCAGTAGAAAAGGCCTATTCGAGACTGTCTGCAAAGTTTCGTTGCACAATTCGAATAAATGTAAAAGTTATAAACAAAAGCGATATCAACTTTAAAACGCGCATAATTGTGTTGATGTTTTGCGTATTCAGTTTGTATCGACATATCTCCGGCAGTACAAGATCTGCACTTCTGAAACTTGGTACTTCAGTAGAAAGGGCCTATTCGAGACTGTCTGCAAAGTTTCGTTGCACAATTCGAATAAATGTGGAAGTTATCAACAAAAGCGATATCAACTTTAAAACGCGCTAAATTTTGTTGATGTTTTGCGTATTCAGTTTGTATCGACATATCTCCGGCAGTACAAGAGGTTCACTTCTGAAACTTGGTACTTTAGTAGGAAATGTGTCTCTGCGACTCTCTGCAAAGTTTCGTTGCACAATTCGAATAAATGTGGAAGTTATAAACAAAAGCGATATCAACTTTAAAACGCGCTAAATTTTGTTGATGTTTTGCGTATTCAGTTTGTATCGACATATCTCTAGCAGTACAAGAGCTGCACTTCTGAAACTTGGTACTTCAGTAGAAAAGGCCTATTCGAGACTGTCTGCAAAGTTTCGTTGCACAATTCGAATAAATGTAAAAGTTATAAACAAAAGCGATATCAACTTTAAAACGCGCTAAATTTTGTTGATGTTTTGCGTATTCAGTTTGTATCGACATATCCCCGGCAGTACAAGATCTGCACTTCTGAAACTTGGTACTTCAGTAGAAAATGTGTCTCCGCGACTGTCTGCAAAGTTTCGTTGCACAATTCGAATAAATGTGGAAGTTATAAACAAAAGCGATATCAACTTTAAAACGCGCTAAATTTTGTTGATGTTTTGCGTATTCAGTTTGTATCGACATATCTCCGGCAGTACAAGAGCTGCACTTCTGAAACTTGGTACTACAGTAGGAAATGTGTCTCCGCGACTGTCTGCAAAGTTTCGTTGCACAATTCGAATAAATGTGGAAGTTATAAACAAAAGCGATATCAACTTTAAAACGTGCTAAATTTTGTTGATGTTTTGCGTATTCAGTTTGTATCGACATATCTCCGGCAATACAAGAGCTGCACTTCTGAAACTTAGTACTTCAGTAGAAAAGGCCTATTCGAGACTGTCTGCAAAGTTTCGTTGCACAATTCGAATAAATGTAAAAGTTATAAACAAAAGCGATATCAACTTTAAAACGCGCATAATTGTGTTGATGTTTTGCGTATTCAGTTTGTATCGACATATCTCCGGCAGTACAAGATCTGCACTTCTGAAACTTGGTACTTCAGTAGAAAGGGCCTATTCGAGACTGTCTGCAAAGTTTCGTTGCACAATTCGAATAAATGTGGAAGTTATCAACAAAAGCGATATCAACTTTAAAACGCGCTAAATTTTGTTGATGTTTTGCGTATTCAGTTTGTATCGACATATCTCCGGCAGTACAAGAGGTTCACTTCTGAAACTTGGTACTTTAGTAGGAAATGTGTCTCTGCGACTCTCTGCAAAGTTTCGTTGCACAATTCGAATAAATGTGGAAGTTATAAACAAAAGCGATATCAACTTTAAAACGCGCTAAATTTTGTTGATGTTTTGCGTATTCAGTTTGTATCGACATATCTCTAGCAGTACAAGAGCTGCACTTCTGAAACTTGGTACTTCAGTAGAAAAGGCCTATTCGAGACTGTCTGCAAAGTTTCGTTGCACAATTCGAATAAATGTAAAAGTTATAAACAAAAGCGATATCAACTTTAAAACGCGCTAAATTTTGTTGATGTTTTGCGTATTCAGTTTGTATCGACATATCCCCGGCAGTACAAGATCTGCACTTCTGAAACTTGGTACTTCAGTAGAAAATGTGTCTCCGCGACTGTCTGCAAAGTTTCGTTGCACAATTCGAATAAATGTGGAAGTTATAAACAAAAGCGATATCAACTTTAAAACGCGCTAAATTTTGTTGATGTTTTGCGTATTCAGTTTGTATCGACATATCTCCGGCAGTACAAGAGCTGCACTTCTGAAACTTGGTACTACAGTAGGAAATGTGTCTCCGCGACTGTCTGCAAAGTTTCGTTGCACAATTCGAATAAATGTGGAAGTTATAAACAAAAGCGATATCAACTTTAAAACGCGCTAAATTTTGTTGATGTTTTGCGTATTCAGTTTGTATCGACATATCTCCGGCAGTACAAGAGCTGCACTTCTGAAACTTGGTACTTCAGTAGAAAGGGCCTATTCGAGACTGTCTGCAAAGTTTCGTTGCACAATTCGAATAAATGTGGAAGTTATAAACAAAAGCGATATCAACTTTAAAACGCGCTAAATTTTGTTGATGTTTTGCGTATTCAGTTTGTATCGACATATCTCCGGCAGTACAAGAGCTGCACTTCTGAAACTTGGTACTTCAGTAGTAAATGTGTCTCCGCAACTGTCTGTAAAGTTTCGTTGCACAATTCGAATAAATGTGGAAGTTATAAACAAAAGCGATATCAACTTTAAAACGCGCTAAATTTTGTTGATGTTTTGCGTATTCAGTTTGTATCGACATATCTCCGGCAGTACAAGAGCTGCACTTCTGAAACTTGGTACTTCAGTAGAAAATGTGTCTCCGCGACTGTCTGCAAAGTTTCGTTGCACAATTCGAATAAATGTGGAAGTTATAAACAAAAGCGATATCAACTTTAAAACGCGCTAAATTTTGTTGATGTTTTACGTATTCAGGTTGTATCGACATATCTCCGGCAGTACAAGAGCTGCACTTCTGAAACTTGGTACTTCAGTAGAAAATGTGTCTCCGCGACTGTCTGTAAAGTTTCGTTGCACAATTCGAATAAATGTGGAAGTTATAAACAAAAGCGATATCAACTTTAAGACGCGCTAAATGTTGTTGATGTTTTGCGTATTCAGTTTGTATCGACATATCTCCGGCAGTACTAGAGCTGCACTTCTGAAACTTGGTACTTCAGTAGAAAAGGCCTATTCGAGACTGTCTGCAAAGTTTCGTTGCACAATTCGAATAAATGTAAAAGTTATAAACAAAAGCGATATCAACTTTAAAACGCGCTAAATTTTGTTGATGTTTTGCGTATTCAGTTTGTATCGACATATCTCCGGCAGTACAAGAGCGTCACTTCTGAAACTTGGTACTTCAGTAGAAAAGGCCTATTCGAGACTGTCTGCAAAGTTTCGTTGCACAATTCGAATAAATGTAAAAGTTATAAACAAAAGCGATATCAACTTTAAAACGCGCATAATTGTGTTGATGTTTTGCGTATTCAGTTTGTATCGACATATCTCCGGCAGTACAAGATCTGCACTTCTGAAACTTGGTACTTCAGTAGAAAGGGCCTATTCGAGACTGTCTGCAAAGTTTCGTTGCACAATTCGAATAAATGTGGAAGTTATCAACAAAAGCGATATCAACTTTAAAACGCGCTAAATTTTGTTGATGTTTTGCGTATTCAGTTTGTATCGACATATCTCCGGCAGTACAAGAGGTTCACTTCTGAAACTTGGTACTTTAGTAGGAAATGTGTCTCTGCGACTCTCTGCAAAGTTTCGTTGCACAATTCGAATAAATGTGGAAGTTATAAACAAAAGCGATATCAACTTTAAAACGCGCTAAATTTTGTTGATGTTTTGCGTATTCAGTTTGTATCGACATATCTCCGGCAGTACAAGAGCTGCACTTCTGAAACTTGATACTTCAGTAGAAAAGGCCTATTCGAGACTGTCTGCAAAGTTTCGTTGCACAATTCGAATAAATGTAAAAGTTATAAACAAAAGCGATATCAACTTTAAAACGCGCTAAATTTTGTTGATGTTTTGCGTATTCAGTTTGTATCGACATATCTCCGGCAGTACAAGAGCTGCACTTCTGAAACTTGGTACTTCAGTAGAAAATGTGTCTCCGCGACTGTCTGCAAAGTTTCGTTGCACAATTCGAATAAATGTGGAAGTTATAAACAAAAGCGATATCAACTTTAAAACGCGCTAAATTTTGTTACTGTTTTGCGTATTCAGTTTGTATCGACATATCTCCGGCAGTACAAGAGCTGCACTTCTGAAACTTGGTACTACAGTAGGAAATGTGTCTCCGCGACTGTCTGCAAAGTTTCGTTGCACAATTCGAATAAATGTGGAAGTTATAAACAAAAGCGATATCAACTTTAAAACGCGCTAAATTTTGTTGATGTTTTGCGTATTCAGTTTGTATCGACATATCTCCGGCAGTACAAGAGCTGCACTTCTGAAACTTGGTACTTCAGTAGAAAGGGCCTATTCGAGACTGTCTGCAAAGTTTCGTTGCACAATTCGAATAAATGTGGAAGTTATAAACAAAAGCGATATCAACTTTAAAACGCGCTAAATTTTGTTGATGTTTTGCGTATTCAGTTTGTATCGACATATCTCCGGCAGTACAAGAGCTGCACTTCTGAAACTTGGTACTTCAGTAGTAAATGTGTCTCCGCGACTGTCTGCAAAGTTTCGTTGCACAATTCGAATAAATGTGGAAGTTATAAACAAAAGCGATATCAACTTTAAAACGCGCTAAATTTTGTTGATGTTTTGCGTATTCAGTTTGTATCGACATATCTCCGGCAGTACAAGAGCTGCAAATCTGAAACTTGGTACTTCAGTAGTAAATGTGTCTCCGCGACTGTCTGTAAAGTTTCGTTGCACAATTCGAATAAATGTGGAAGTTATAAACAAAAGCGATATCAACTTTAAAACGCGCTAAATTTTGTTGATGTTTTGCGTATTCAGTTTGTATCGACATATCTCCGGCAGTACAAGAGCTGCACTTCTGAAACTTGGTACTTCAGTAGAAAGGGCCTATTCGAGACTGTCTGCAAAGTTTCGTTGCACAATTCGAATAAATGTGGAAGTTATAAACAAAAGCGATATCAACTTTAAAACGCGCTAAATTTTGTTGATGTTTTGCGTATTCAGTTTGTATCGACATATCTCCGGCAGTACAAGAGCTGCACTTCTGAAACTTGGTACTTCAGTAGTAAATGTGTCTCCGCAACTGTCTGTAAAGTTTCGTTGCACAATTCGAATAAATGTGGAAGTTATAAACAAAAGCGATATCAACTTTAAAACGCGCTAAATTTTGTTGATGTTTTGCGTATTCAGTTTGTATCGACATATCTCCGGCAGTACAAGAGCTGCACTTCTGAAACTTGGTACTTCAGTAGAAAATGTGTCTCCGCGACTGTCTGCAAAGTTTCGTTGCACAATTCGAATAAATGTGGAAGTTATAAACAAAAGCGATATCAACTTTAAAACGCGCTAAATTTTGTTGATGTTTTACGTATTCAGGTTGTATCGACATATCTCCGGCAGTACAAGAGCTGCACTTCTGAAACTTGGTACTTCAGTAGAAAATGTGTCTCCGCGACTGTCTGTAAAGTTTCGTTGCACAATTCGAATAAATGTGGAAGTTATAAACAAAAGCGATATCAACTTTAAGACGCGCTAAATGTTGTTGATGTTTTTCGTATTCAGTTTGTATCGACATATCTCCGGCAGTACTAGAGCTGCACTTCTGAAACTTGGTACTTCAGTAGAAAAGGCCTATTCGAGACTGTCTGCAAAGTTTCGTTGCACAATTCGAATAAATGTAAAAGTTATAAACAAAAGCGATATCAACTTTAAAACGCGCTAAATTTTGTTGATGTTTTGCGTATTCAGTTTGTATCGACATATCTCCGGCAGTACAAGAGCGTCACTTCTGAAACTTGGTACTTCAGTAGAAAAGGCCTATTCGAGACTGTCTGCAAAGTTTCGTTGCACAATTCGAATAAATGTAAAAGTTATAAACAAAAGCGATATCAACTTTAAAACGCGCATAATTGTGTTGATGTTTTGCGTATTCAGTTTGTATCGACATATCTCCGGCAGTACAAGATCTGCACTTCTGAAACTTGGTACTTCAGTAGAAAGGGCCTATTCGAGACTGTCTGCAAAGTTTCGTTGCACAATTCGAATAAATGTGGAGGTTATCAACAAAAGCGATATCAACTTTAAAACGCGCTAAATTTTGTTGATGTTTTGCGTATTCAGTTTGTATCGACATATCTCCGGCAGTACAAGAGGTTCACTTCTGAAACTTGGTACTTTAGTAGGAAATGTGTCTCTGCGACTCTCTGCAAAGTTTCGTTGCACAATTCGAATAAATGTGGAAGTTATAAACAAAAGCGATATCAACTTTAAAACGCGCTAAATTTTGTTGATGTTTTGCGTATTCAGTTTGTATCGACACATCTCCGGCAGTACAAGATCTGCACTTCTGAAACTTGATACTTCAGTAGAAAAGGCCTATTCGAGACTGTCTGCAAAGTTTCGTTGCACAATTCGAATAAATGTAAAAGTTATAAACAAAAGCGATATCAACTTTAAAACGCGCTAAATTTTGTTGATGTTTTGCGTATTCAGTTTGTATCGACATATCTCCGGCAGTACAAGATCTGCACTTCTGAAACTTGGTACTTCAGTAGAAAATGTGTCTCCGCGACTGTCTGCAAAGTTTCGTTGCACAATTCGAATAAATGTGGAAGTTATAAACAAAAGCGATATCAACTTTAAAACGCGCTAAATTTTGTTACTGTTTTGCGTATTCAGTTTGTATCGACATATCTCCGGCAGTACAAGAGCTGCACTTCTGAAACTTGGTACTACAGTAGGAAATGTGTCTCCGCGACTGTCTGCAAAGTTTCGTTGCACAATTCGAATAAATGTGGAAGTTATAAACAAAAGCGATATCAACTTTAAAACGCGCTTAATTTTGTTGATGTTTTGCGTATTCAGTTTGTATCGACATATCTCCGGCAGTACAAGAGCTGCACTTCTGAAACTTGGTACTTCAGTAGAAAGGGCCTATTCGAGACTGTCTGCAAAGTTTCGTTGCACAATTCGAATAAATGTGGAAGTTATAAACAAAAGCGATATCAACTTTAAAACGCGCTAAATTTTGTTGATGTTTTGCGTATTCAGTTTGTATCGACATATCTCCGGCAGTACAAGAGCTGCACTTCTGAAACTTGGTACTTCAGTAGTAAATGTGTCTCCGCGACTGTCTGCAAAGTTTCGTTGCACAATTCGAATAAATGTGGAAGTTATAAACAAAAGCGATATCAACTTTAAAACGCGCTAAATTTTGTTGATGTTTTGCGTATTCAGTTTGTATCGACATATCTCCGGCAGTACAAGAGCTGCAAATCTGAAACTTGGTACTTCAGTAGTAAATGTGTCTCCGCGACTGTCTGTAAAGTTTCGTTGCACAATTCGAATAAATGTGGAAGTTATAAACAAAAGCGATATCAACTTTAAAACGCGCTAAATTTTGTTGATGTTTTGCGTATTCAGTTTGTATCGACATATCTCCGGCAGTACAAGAGCTGCACTTCTGAAACTTGGTACTTCAGTAGAAAAGGCCTATTCGAGACTGTCTGCAAAGTTTCGTTGCACAATTCGAATAAATGTGGAAGTTATAAACAAAAGCGATATCAACTTTAAAACGCGCTAAATTTTGTTGATGTTTTGCGTATTCAGTTTGTATCGACATATCTCCGGTAGTACAACAGCTGCACTTCTGAAACTTAATACTTCAAGTAGTAAAAGCCTATTCGAGACTGTCTGCAAAGTTTCGTTGCACAATTCGATTAAATGTGGAAGTTATAAACAAAAGCGATATCAACTTTAAAACGCGCTAAATTTTGTTGATGTTTTAGTATTCAGTTTGTATCGAAATATCTCCGGCAGTACAAGAGCTGCACTTCTGAAACTTAGTACTTCAGTAGTAAATGTGTCTCCGCGACTGTCTGCAAAGTTTCGTTGCACAATTCGAATAAATGTGGAAGTTATAAACAAAAGCGATATCAACTTTAAAACGCGCTAAATTTTGTTGATGTTTTGCGTATTCAGTTTGTATCGACATATCTCCGGCAGTACAAGATGAGCACTTTTGAAACTTGGTACTTCAGTAGGAAATGTGTCTCCGCGACGGTATGCAAAGTTTCGTTGCACAATTCGAATAAATGGGGAAGTTATACACAAAAGCGATATCAACTTTAAAACGCGCTAAATTTTGTTGATGTTTTGCGTATTCAGTTTGTATCGACATATCTCCGGCAGTACAAGAGCTGCACTTCTGACACTTGGTACTTCAGTAGGAAATGTGTCTCCGCGACTGTCTGCAAAGTTTCGTTGCAAAATTCGAATAAATGTGGAAGTTATAAACAAAAACGATATCAACTTTAAAACGCGCTAAATTTTGTTGATGTTTTGCGTATTCAGTTTGTATCGACATATCTCCCACAGTACAAGATCTGCACTTCTGAAACTTGGTACTTCAGTAGGAAATGTGTCTCCGCGACTGTCTGCCAAGTTTCGTTGCACAATTCGAATAAATGGGGAAGTTATACACAAAAGCGATATCAACTTTAAAACGCGCTAAATTTTGTTGATGTTTTGCGTATTCAGTTTGTATCGACATATCTTCGGCAGTACAAGAGCTGCACTTCTGAAACTTGGTACTTCAGTAGGAAATGTGTCTCCGCGACTGTATGCAAAGTTTCGTTGCACAATTCGAATAAATGTGGAAGTTATAAACAAAAGCGATATCAACTTTAAAACGCGCTAAATTTTGTTGATGTTTTGCGTCTTCAGTTTGTATCGACATATCTCCGGCAGTACAAGAGCTGCACTTCTGAAACTTGGTACTTCAGTAGAAAATGCCTATTCGAGACTGTCTGCAAAGTTTCGTTGCACAATTCGAATAAATGTGGAAGTTATACACAACAGCGATATCAACTTTAAAACGCGCTAAATTTTGTTGATGTTTTGCGTATTCAGTTTGTATCGACATATCTCCGGCAGTACAAGAGCTGCACTTCTGATACTTGGTACTTCAGTAGAAAATGTGTTTCCGCGACTGTCTGCAAAGTTTCGTTGCACAATTCGAATAAATGTGGAAGTTATAAACAAAAGCGATATCAACTTTAAAACGCGCTAAATTTTGTTGATGTTTTGCGTATTCAGTTTGTATCGACATATCTCCGGTAGTACAAAAGCTGCACTTCTGAAACTTGGTACTTCAGTAGTAAAAGCCTATCTGAGACTGTCTGCAAAGTTTCGTTGCACAATTCGAATAAATGTGCAAGTTATAAACAAAAGCGATATCAACTTTAAAACGCGCTAAATTTTGTTGATGTTTTGCGTATTCAGTTTGTATCGACATATCTCCGGCAGTACAAGATCTGCACTTCTGAAACTTGGTACTTCAGTAGAAAAGGCCTATTCGAGACTGTCTGCAAAGTTTCGTTGCACAATTCTAATAAATGTGGAAGTTATAAACAAAAGCGATATCAACTTTAAAACGCGCTAAATTTTGTTGATGTTTTGCGTATTCAGTTTGTATCGACATATCTCCGGCAGTACAAGAGCTGCACTTCTGAAACTTGGTACTTCAGTAGAAAATTTGTCTCCGCGACTGTCTGCAAAGTTTCGTTGCACAATTCGAATAAATGTGGAAGTTATAAACAAAAGCGATATCAACTTTAAAACGCGCTAAATTTTGTTGATGTTTTGCGTATTCAGTTTGTATCGACATATCTCCGGCAGTACAAGAGCTGCACTTCTGAAACTTGGTACTTCAGTAGTAAATGTGTCTCCGCGACTGTCTGTAAAGTTTCGTTGCACAATTCGAATAAATGTGGAAGTTATAAACAAAAGCGATATCAACTTTAAAACGCGCTAAATTTTGTTGATGTTTTGCGTATTCAGTTTGTATCGACATATCTCCGGCAGTACAAGATCTGCACTTTTGAAACTTGGTACTTCAGTAGGAAATGTGTCTTTGCGACGGTATGCAAAGTTTCGTTGCACAATTCGAATAAATGGGGAAGTTATACACAAAAGCGATATCAACTTTAAAACGCGCTAAATTTTGTTGATGTTTTGCGTATTCAGTTTGTATCGACATATCTCCGGCAGTACAAGAGCTGCACTTCTGAAACTTGGTACTTCAGTAGGAAATGTGTCTCCGCGACTGTCTGCAAAGTTTCGTTGCACAATTCGAATAAATGTGGAAGTTATAAACAAAAACGATATCAACTTTAAAACGCGCTAAATTTTGTTGATGTTTTGCGTATTCAGTTTGTATCGACATATCTCCCAAAGTACAAGATCTGCACTTCTGAAACTTGGTACTTCAGTAGGAAATGTGTCTCCGCGACTGTATGCAAAGTTTCGTTGCACAATTCGAATAAATGTGGAAGTTATAAACAAAAGCGATATCAACTTTAAAACGCGCTAAATTTTGTTGATGTTTTGCGTATTCAGTTTGTATCGACATATCTCCGGCAGTACATAAGCTGCACTTCTGAAACTTTGTACTTCAGTAGAAAAGGCCGATTCGAGACTGTCTGCAAAGTTTCGTTGCACAATTCGAATAAATGTGGAAGTTATACACAAAAGCGATATCAACTTTAAAACGCGCTAAATTTTGTTGATGTTTTGCGTATTCAGTTTGTATCGACATATCTCCGGCAGTACAAGAGCTGCACTTCTGAAACTTGGTACTTCAGTAAGAAAATGTGTTTCCGCGACTGTCTGCAAAGTTTCGTTGCACAATTCGAATAAATGTGGAAGTTATAAACAAAAGCGATATCAACTTTAAAACGCGCTAAATTTTGTTGATGTTTTGCGTATTCAGTTTGTATCGACATATCTCCGGTAGTACAAAAGCTGCACTTCTGAAACTTGGTACTTCAGTAGTAAAAGCCTATCTGAGACTGTCTGCAAAGTTTCGTTGCACAATTCGAATAAATGTGGAAGTTATAAACAAAAGCGATATCAACTTTAAAACGCGCTAAATTTTGTTGATGTTGTAGTATTCAGTTTGTATCGAAATATCTCCGGCAGTACAAGAGCTGCACTTCTGAAACTTGGTACTTCAGTAGAAAATGTGTCTCCGCGACTGTCTGCAAAGTTTCGTTGCACAATTCGAATAAATGTGGAAGTTATAAACAAAAGCGATATCAACTTTAAAACGCGCTAAATTTTGTTGATGTTTTGCGTATTCAGTTTGTATCGACATATCTCCGGCAGTACAAGAGCTGCACTTCTGAAACTTGGTACTTCAGTAGAAAAGGCCTATTCGAGACTGTCTGCAAAGTTTCGTTGCACAATTCGAATAAATGTGGAAGTTATAAACAAAAGCGATATCAACTTTAAAACGCGCTAAATTTTGTTGATGTTTTGCGTATTCAGTTTGTATCGACATATCTCCGGCAGTACAAGATCTGCACTTTTGAAACTTGGTACTTCAGTAGGAAATGTGTCTCCGCGACTGTATGCAAAGTTTCGTTGCACAATTCGAATAAATGTGGAAGTTATAAACAAAAGCGATATCAACTTTAAAACGCGCTAAATTTTGTTGATGTTTTGCGTATTCAGTTTGTATCGACATATCTCCGGCAGTACAAGAGCTGCACTTCTGAAACTTGGTACTTCAGTAGGAAATGTGTCTCCGCGACTGTATGCAAAGTTTCGTTGCACAATTCGAATAAATGTGGAAGTAATAAACAAAAGCGATATCAACTTTAAAACGCGCTAAATTTTGTTGATGTTTTGCGTATTCAGTTTGTATCGACATATCTCCGGCAGTACAAGAGCTGCACTTCTAAAACTTGGTACTTCAGTAGGAAATGTGTCTCCGCGACTGTCTGCAAAGTTTCGTTGCACAATTCGAATAAATGTGGAAGTTATAAACAAAAGCGATATCAACTTTAAAACGCGCTAAATTTTGTTGATGTTTTGCGTATTCAGTTTGTATCGACATATCTCCGGCAGTACAAGATCTGCACTTCTGAAACTTGGGACTTCAGTAGGAAATGTGTCACCGCGACTGTCTGCCAAGTTTCGTGGCACAATTCGAATAAATGGGGAAGTTATACACAAAAGCGATATCAACTTTAAAACGCGCTAAATTTTGTTGATGTTTTGCGTATTCAGTTTGTATCGACATATCTCCGGTAGTACAAAAGCTGCACTTCTGAAACTTGGTATTTCAGTAGTAAAAGCCTATCTGAGACTGTCTGCAAAGTTTCGTTGCACAATTCGAATAAATGTGGAAGTTATAAACAAAAGCGATATCAACTTTAAAACGCGCTAAATTTTGTTGATGTTGTAGTATTCAGTTTGTATCGAAATATCTCCGGCAGTACAAGAGCTGCACTTCTGAAACTTGGTACTTCAGTAGAAAATGTGTCTCCGCGACTGTCTGCAAAGTTTCGTTGCACAATTCGAATAAATGTGGAAGTTATAAACAAAAGCGATATCAACTTTAAAACGCGCTAAATTTTGTTGATGTTTTGCGTATTCAGTTTGTATCGACATATCTCCGGCAGTACAAGAGCTGCAATTCTGAAACTTGGTACTTCAGTAGAAAAGGCCTATTCGAGACTGTCTGCAAAGTTTCGTTGCACAATTCGAATAAATGTGGAAGTTATAAACAAAAGCGATATCAACTTTAAAACGCGCTAAATTTTGTTGATGTTTTGCGTATTCAGTTTGTATCGACATATCTCCGGCAGTACAAGATCTGCACTTTTGAAACTTGGTACTTCAGTAGGAAATGTGTCTCCGCGACTGTATGCAAAGTTTCGTTGCACAATTCGAATAAATGTGGAAGTTATAAACAAAAGCGATATCAACTTTAAAACGCGCTAAATTTTGTTGATGTTTTGCGTATTCAGTTTGTATCGACATATCTCCGGCAGTACAAGAGCTGCACTTCTGAAACTTGGGACTTCAGTAGGAAATGTGTCACCGCGACTGTCTGCCAAGTTTCGTGGCACAATTCGAATAAATGGGGAAGTTATACACAAAAGCGATATCAACTTTAAAACGCGCTAAATTTTGTTGATGTTTTGCGTATTCAGTTTGTATCGACATATCTCCGGCAGTACACGAGCTGCACTTCTAAAACTTGGTACTTCAGTAGGAAATGTGTCTCCGCGACTGTCTGCAAAGTTTCGTTGCACAATTCGAATAAATTGGGAAGTTATACACAAAAGCGATATCAACTTTAAAACGCGCTAAATTTTGTTGATGTTTTGCGTATTCAGTTTGTATCGACATATCTCCGGCAGTACAAGAGCTGCACTTCTGAAACTTGGTACTTCAGTAAGAAAATGTGTTTCCGCGACTGTCTGCAAAGTTTCGTTGCACAATTCGAATAAATGTGGAAGTTATAAACAAAAGCGATATCAACTTTAAAACGCGCTAAATTTTGTTGATGTTTTGCGTATTCAGTTTGTATCGACATATCTCCGGTAGTACAAAAGCTGCACTTCTGAAACTTGGTACTTCAGTAGTAAAAGCCTATCTAAGACTGTCTGCAAAGTTTCGTTGCACAATTCGAATAAATGTGGAAGTTATAAACAAAAGCGATATCAACTTTAAAACGCGCTAAATTAAATTGATGTTTTAGTATTCAGTTTGTATCGAAATATCTCCGGCAGTACAAGAGCTGCACTTCTGAAACTTGGTACTTCAGTAGAAAATGTGTCTCCGCGACTGTCTGCAAAGTTTCGTTGCACAATTCGAATAAATGTGGAAGTTATAAACAAAAGCGATATCAACTTTAAAACGCGCTAAATTTTGTTGATGTTTTGCGTATTCAGTTTGTATCGACATATCTCCGGCAGTACAAGAGCTGCACTTCTGAAACTTGGTACTTCAGTAGAAAAGGCCTATTCGAGACTGTCTGCAAAGTTTCGTTGCACAATTCGAATAAATGTGGAAGTTATAAACAAAAGCGATATCAACTTTAAAACGCGCTAAATTTTGTTGATGTTTTGCGTATTCAGTTTGTATCGACATATCTCCGGCAGTACAAGATCTGCTCTTTTGAAACTTGGTACTTCAGTAGGAAATGTGTCCCCGCGACTGTATGCAAAATTTCGTTGCACAATTCGAATAAATGTGGAAGTTATAAACAAAAGCGATATCAACTTTAAAACGCGCTAAATTTTGTTGATGTTTTGCGTATTCAGTTTGTATCGACATATCTCCGGCAGTACAAGAGCTGCACTTCTGAAACTTGGTACTTCAGTAGGAAATGTGTCTCCGCGACTGTATGCAAAGTTTCGTTGCACAATTCGAATAAATGTGGAAGTAATAAACAAAAGCGATATCAACTTTAAAACGCGCTAAATTTTGTTGATGTTTTGCGTATTCAGTTTGTATCGACATATCTCCGGCAGTACAAGATCTGCACTTTTGAAACTTGGTACTTCAGTAGGAAATGTGTCTCCGCGACTGTATGCAAAGTTTCGTTGCACAATTCGAATAAATGTGGAAGTTATAAACAAAAGCGATATCAACTTTAAAACGCGCTAAATTTTGTTGATGTTTTGCGTATTCAGTTTGTATCGACATATCTCCGGCAGTACAAGAGCTGCACTTCTGAAACTTGGTACTTCAGTAGGAAATGTGTCTCCGCGACTGTATGCAAAGTTTCGTTGCACAATTCGAATAAATGTGGAAGTAATAAACAAAAGCGATATCAACTTTAAAACGCGCTAAATTTTGTTGATGTTTTGCGTATTCAGTTTGTATCGACATATCTCCGGCAGTACAAGAGCTGCACTTCTAAAACTTGGTACTTCAGTAGGAAATGTGTCTCCGCGACTGTCTGCAAAGTTTCGTTGCACAATTCGAATAAATGTGGAAGTTATAAACAAAAGCGATATCAACTTTAAAACGCGCTAAATTTTGTTGATGTTTTGCGTATTCAGTTTGTATCGACATATCTCCGGCAGTACACGAGCTGCACTTCTAAAACTTGGTACTTCAGTAGGAAATGTGTCTCCGCGACTGTCTGCAAAGTTTCGTTGCACAATTCGAATAAATTGGGAAGTTATACACAAAAGCGATATCAACTTTAAAACGCGCTAAATTTTGTTGATGTTTTGCGTATTCAGTTTGTATCGACATATCTCCGGCAGTACAAGAGCTGCACTTCTGAAACTTGGTACTTCAGTAAGAAAATGTGTTTCCGCGACTGTCTGCAAAGTTTCGTTGCACAATTCGAATAAATGTGGAAGTTATAAACAAAAGCGATATCAACTTTAAAACGCGCTAAATTTTGTTGATGTTTTGCGTATTCAGTTTGTATCGACATATCTCCGGTAGTACAAAAGCTGCACTTCTGAAACTTGGTACTTCAGTAGTAAAAGCCTATCTAAGACTGTCTGCAAAGTTTCGTTGCACAATTCGAATAAATGTGGAAGTTATAAACAAAAGCGATATCAACTTTAAAACGCGCTAAATTAAATTGATGTTTTAGTATTCAGTTTGTATCGAAATATCTCCGGCAGTACAAGAGCTGCACTTCTGAAACTTGGTACTTCAGTAGAAAATGTGTCTCCGCGACTGTCTGCAAAGTTTCGTTGCACAATTCGAATAAATGTGGAAGTTATAAACAAAAGCGATATCAACTTTAAAACGCGCTAAATTTTGTTGATGTTTTGCGTATTCAGTTTGTATCGACATATCTCCGGCAGTACAAGAGCTGCACTTCTGAAACTTGGTACTTCAGTAGAAAAGGCCTATTCGAGACTGTCTGCAAAGTTTCGTTGCACAATTCGAATAAATGTGGAAGTTATAAACAAAAGCGATATCAACTTTAAAACGCGCTAAATTTTGTTGATGTTTTGCGTATTCAGTTTGTATCGACATATCTCCGGCAGTACAAGATCTGCACTTTTGAAACTTGGTACTTCAGTAGGAAATGTGTCCCCGCGACTGTATGCAAAATTTCGTTGCACAATTCGAATAAATGTGGAAGTTATAAACAAAAGCGATATCAACTTTAAAACGCGCTAAATTTTGTTGATGTTTTGCGTATTCAGTTTGTATCGACATATCTCCGGCAGTACAAGAGCTGCACTTCTGAAACTTGGTACTTCAGTAGGAAATGTGTCTCCGCGACTGTATGCAAAGTTTCGTTGCACAATTCGAATAAATGTGGAAGTAATAAACAAAAGCGATATCAACTTTAAAACGCGCTAAATTTTGTTGATGTTTTGCGTATTCAGTTTGTATCGACATATCTCCGGCAGTACAAGAGCTGCACTTCTAAAACTTGGTACTTCAGTAGGAACTGTGTCTCCGCGACTGTCTGCAAAGTTTCGTTGCACAATTCGAATAAATGTGGAAGTTATAAAAAAAAGCGATATCAACTTTAAAACGCGCTAAATTTTGTTGATGTTTTGCGTATTCAGTTTGTATCGACATATCTCCGGCAGTACAAGATCTGCACTTCTGAAACTTGGGACTTCAGTAGGAAATGTGTCACCGCGACTGTCTGCCAAGTTTCGTGGCACAATTCGAATAAATGGGGAAGTTATACACAAAAGCGATATTAACTTTAAAACGCGCTAAATTTTGTTGATGTTTTGCGTATTCAGTTTGTATCGACATATCTCCGGCAGTACACGAGCTGCACTTCTAAAACTTGGTACTTCAGTAGGAAATGTGTCTCCGCGACTGTCTGCAAAGTTTCGTTGCACAATTCGAATAAATTGGGAAGTTATACACAAAAGCGATATCAACTTTAAAACGCGCTAAATTTTGTTGATGTTTTGCGTATTCAGTTTGTATCGACATATCTCCGGCAGTACAAGAGCTGCACTTCTGAAACTTGGTACTTCAGTAAGAAAATGTGTTTCCGCGACTGTCTGCAAAGTTTCGTTGCACAATTCGAATAAATGTGGAAGTTATAAACAAAAGCGATATCAACTTTAAAACGCGCTAAATTTTGTTGATGTTTTGCGTATTCAGTTTGTATCGACATATCTCCGGTAGTACAAAAGCTGCACTTCTGAAACTTGGTACTTCAGTAGTAAAAGCCTATCTGAGACTGTCTGCAAAGTTTCGTTGCACAATTCGAATAAATGTGGAAGTTATAAACAAAAGCGATATCAACTTTAAAACGCGCTAAATTAAATTGATGTTTTAGTATTCAGTTTGTATCGAAATATCTCCGGCAGTACAAGAGCTGCACTTCTGAAACTTGGTACTTCAGTAGAAAATGTGTCTCCGCGACTGTCTGCAAAGTTTCGTTGCACAATTCGAATAAATGTGGAAGTTATAAACAAAAGCGATATCAACTTTAAAACGCGCTAAATTTTGTTGATGTTTTGCGTATTCAGTTTGTATCGACATATCTCCGGCAGTACAAGAGCTGCACTTCTGAAACTTGGTACTTCAGTAGAAAAGGCCTATTCGAGACTGTCTGCAAAGTTTCGTTGCACAATTCGAATAAATGTGGAAGTTATAAACAAAAGCGATATCAACTTTAAAACGCGCTAAATTTTGTTGATGTTTTGCGTATTCAGTTTGTATCGACATATCTCCGGCAGTACAAGATCTGCACTTTTGAAACTTGGTACTTCAGTAGGAAATGTGTCTCCGCGACTGTATGCAAAATTTCGTTGCACAAGTCGAATAAATGTGGAAGTTATAAACAAAAGCGATATCAACTTTAAAACGCGCTAAATTTTGTTGATGTTTTGCGTATTTAGTTTGTATCGACATATCTCCGGCAGTACAAGAGCTGCACTTCTGAAACTTAGTACTTCAGTAGGAAATGTGTCTCCGCGACTGTATGCAAAGTTTCGTTGCACAATTCGAATAAATGTGGAAGTAATAAACAAAAGCGATATCAACTTTAAAACGCGCTAAATTTTGTTGATGTTTTGCGTATTCAGTTTGTATCGACATATCTCCGGCAGTACAAGAGCTGCACTTCTAAAACTTGGTACTTCAGTAGGAAATGTGTCTCCGCGACTGTCTGCAAAGTTTCGTTGCACAATTCGAATAAATGTGGAAGTTATAAACAAAAACGATATCAACTTTAAAACGCGCTAAATTTTGTTGATGTTTTGCGTATTCAGTTTGTATCGACATATCTCCGGCAGTACAAGATCTGCACTTCTGAAACTTGGGACTTCAGTAGGAAATGTGTCTCCGCGACTGTCTGCCAAGTTTCGTGGCACAATTCGAATAAATGGGGAAGTTATACACAAAAGCGATATCAACTTTAAAACGCGCTAAATTTTGTTGATGTTTTGCGTATTCAGTTTGTATCGACATATCTCCGGCAGTACAAGAGCTGCACTTCTAAAACTTGGTACTTCAGTAGGAAATGTGTCTCCGCGACTGTCTGCAAAGTTTCGTTGCACAATTCGAATAAATGGGGAAGTTATACACAAAAGCGATATCAACTTTAAAACGCGCTAAATTTTGTTGATGTTTTGCGTATTCAGTTTGTATCGACATATCTCCGGCAGTACAAGAGCTGCACTTCTGAAACTTGGTACTTCAGTAGGAAATGTGTCTCCGCGACTGTATGCAAAGTTTCGTTGCACAATTCGAATAAATGTGGAAGTTATAAACAAAAGCGATATCAACTTTAAAACGCGCTAAATTTTGTTGATGTTTTGCGTATTCAGTTTGTATCGACATATCTCCGGCAGTACAAGAGCTGCACTTCTGAAACTTGGTACTTCAGTAGAAAAGGCCTATTCGAGACTGTCTGCAAAGTTTCGTTGCACAATTCGAATAAATGTGGAAGTTATACACAAAAGCGATATCAACTTTCAAACGCGCTAAATTTTGTTGATGTTTTGCGTATTCAGTTTGTATCGACATATCTCCGGCAGTACAAGAGCTGCACTTCTGAAACTTCGTACTTCAGTAAGAAAATGTGTTTCCGCGACTGTCTGCAAAGTTTCGTTGCACAATTCGAATAAATGTGGAAGTTATAAACAAAAGCGATATCAACTTTAAAACGCGCTAAATTTTGTTGATGTTTTGCGTATTCAGTTTGTATCGACATATCTCCGGTAGTACAAAAGCTGCACTTCTGAAACTTAATACTTCAGTAGTAAAAGCCTATCTGAGACTGTCTGCAAAGTTTCGTTGCACAATTCGAATAAATGTGGAAGTTATAAACAAAAGCGATATCAACTTTAAAACGCGCTAAATTTTGTTGATGTTTTAGTATTCAGTTTGTATCGAAATATCTCCGGCAGTACAAGAGCTGCACTTCTGAAACTTGGTACTTCAGTAGAAAATGTGTCTCCGCGACTGTCTGCAAAGTTTCGTTGCACAATTCGAATAAATGTGGAAGTTATAAACAAAAGCGATATCAACTTTAAAACGCGCTAAATTTTGTTGATGTTTTGCGTATTCAGTTTGTATCGACATATCTCCGGCAGTACAAGAGCTGCACTTCTGAAACTTGGTACTTCAGTAGAAAAGGCCTATTCGAGACTGTCTGCAAAGTTTCGTTGCACAATTCGAATAAATGTGGAAGTTATAAACAAAAGCGATATCAACTTTAAAACGCGCTTAATTTTGTTGATGTTTTGCGTATTCAGTTTGTATCGACATATCTCCGGCAGTACAAGATCTGCACTTTTGAAACTTGGTACTTCAGTAGGAAATGTGTCTCCGCGACTGTATGCAAAGTTTCGTTGCACAATTCGAATAAATATGGAAGTTATAAACAAAAGCGATATCAACTTTAAAACGCGCTAAATTTTGTTGATGTTTTGCGTATTCAGTTTGTATCGACATATCTCCGGCAGTACAAGAGCTGCACTTCTGAAACTTGGTACTTCAGTAGGAAATGTGTCTCCGCGACTGTATGCAAAGTTTCGTTGCACAATTCGAATAAATGCTGAAGTTATAAACAAAAGCGATATCAACTTTAAAACGCGCTAAATTTTGTTGATGTTTTGCGTATTCAGTTTGTATCGACATATCTCCGGTAGTACAAGAGCTGCACTTCTGAAACTTGGTACTTCAGTAGAAAAGGCCTATTCGAGACTGTCTGCAAAGTTTCGTTGCACAATTCGAATAAATGTGGAAGTTATAAACAAAAGCGATATCAACTTTAAAACGCGCTAAATTTTGTTGATGTTTTGCGTATTCAGTTTGTATCGACATATCTCCGGCAGTACAAGATCTGCACTTTTGAAACTTGGTACTTCAGAAGGAAATGTGTCTCCGCGACTGTCTGCAAAGTTTCGTTGCACAATTCGAATAAATGTGGAAGTAATAAACAAAAGCGATATCAACTTTAAAACGCGCTAAATTTTGTTGATGTTTTGCGTATTCAGTTTGTATCGACATATCTCCGGCAGTACAAGAGCTGCACTTCTAAAACTTGGTACTTCAGTAGGAAATGTGTCTCCGCGACTGTCTGCAAAGTTTCGTTGCACAATTCGAATAAATGTGGAAGTTATAAACAAAAACGATATCAACTTTAAAACGCGCTAAATTTTGTTGATGTTTTGCGTATTCAGTTTGTATCGACATATCTTCGGCAGTACAAGATCTGCACTTCTGAAACTTGGTACTTCAGTAGGAAATGTGTCTCCGCGACTGTCTGCCAAGTTTCGTGGCACAATTCGAATAAATGGGGAAGTTATACACAAAAGCGATATCAACTTTAAAACGCGCTAAATTTTGTTGATGTTTTGCGTATTCAGTTTGTATCGACATATCTCCGGCAGTACAAGAGCTGCACTTCTGAAACTTGGTACTTCAGTAGGAAATGTGTCTCCGCGACTGTCTGCAAAGTTTCGTTGCACAATTCGAATAAATGTGGAAGTTATAAACAAAAGCGATATCAACTTTAAAACGCGCTAAATTTTGTTGATGTTTTGCGTATTCAGTTTGTATCGACATATCTCCGGCAGTACAAGAGCTGCACTTCTGAAACTTGGTACTTCAGTAGAAAAGGCCTATTCGAGACTGTCTGCAAAGTTTCGTTGCACAATTCGAATAAATGTGGAAGTTATACACAAAAGCGATATCAACTTTAAAACGCGCCACATTTTGTTGATGTTTTTGCGTATTCAGTTTGTATCGACATATCTCCGGTAGTACAAAAGCTGCACTTCTGAAACTTAATACTTCAGTCGTAAAAGCCTATCTGAGACTGTCTGCAAAGTTTCGTTGCACAATTCGAATAAATGTGGAAGTTATCAACAAAAGCGATATCAACTTTAAAACGCGCTAAATTTTGTTGATGTTTTGCGTATTCAGTTTGTATCGAAATATCTCCGGCAGTACAAGAGCTGCACTTCTGAAACTTGGTACTTCAGTAGAAAATGTGTCTCCGCGACTGTCTGCAAAGTGTCGTTGCACAATTCGAATAAATGTGGAAGTTATAAACAAAAGCGATATCAACTTTAAAACGCGCTAAATTTTGTTGATGTTTTGCGTATTCAGTTTGTATCGACATATCTCCGGCAGTACAAGATCTGCACTTCTGAAACTTGGGACTTCAGTAGGAAATGTGTCTCCGCGACTGTCTGCCAAGTTTCGTGGCATAATTCGAATAAATGGGGAAGTTATACACAAAAGCGATATCAACTTTAAAACGCGCTAAATTTTGTTGATGTTTTGCGTATTCAGTTTGTATCGACATATCTCCGGCAGTACAAGAGCTGCACTTCTAAAACTTGGTACTTCAGTAGGAAATGTGTCTCCGCGACTGTCTGCAAAGTTTCGTTGCACAATTCGAATAAATGTGGAAGTTATACACAAAAGCGATATCAACTTTAAAACGCGCTAAATTTTGTTGATGTTTTGCGTATTCAGTTTGTATCGACATATCTCCGGCAGTACAAGAGCTGCACTTCTGAAACTTCGTACTTCAGTAAGAAAATGTGTTTCCGCGACTGTCTGCAAAGTTTCGTTGCACAATTCGAATAAATGTGGAAGTTATAAACAAAAGCGATATCAACTTTAAAACGCGCTAAATTTTGTTGATGTTTTGCGTATTCAGTTTGTATCGACATATCTCCGGTAGTACAAAAGCTGCACTTCTGAAACTTAATACTTCAGTAGTAAAAGCCTATCTGAGACTGTCTGCAAAGTTTCGTTGCACAATTCGAATAAATGTGGAAGTTATAAACAAAAGCGATATCAACTTTAAAACGCGCTAAATTTTGTTGATGTTTTAGTATTCAGTTTGTATCGAAATATCTCCGGCAGTACAAGAGCTGCACTTCTGAAACTTGGTACTTCAGTAGAAAATGTGTCTCCGCGACTGTCTGCAAAGTTTCGTTGCACAATTCGAATAAATGTGGAAGTTATAAACAAAAGCGATATCAACTTTAAAACGCGCTAAATTTTGTTGATGTTTGGCGTATTCAGTTTGTATCGACATATCTCCGGCAGTACAAGAGCTGCACTTCTGAAACTTGGTACTTCAGTAGAAAAGGCCTATTCGAGACTGTCTGCAAAGTTTCGTTGCACAATTCGAATAAATGTGGAAGTTATAAACAAAAGCGATATCAACTTTAAAACGCGCTTAATTTTGTTGATGTTTTGCGTATTCAGTTTGTATCGACATATCTCCGGCAGTACAAGATCTGCACTTTTGAAACTTGGTACTTCAGTAGGAAATGTGTCTCCGCGACTGTATGCAAAGTTTCGTTGCACAATTCGAATAAATGTGGAAGTTATAAACAAAAGCGATATCAACTTTAAAACGCGCTAAATTTTGTTGATGTTTTGCGTATTCAGTTTGTATCGACATATCTCCGGCAGTACAAGAGCTGCACTTCTGAAACTTGGTACTTCAGTAGGAAATGTGTCTCCGCGACTGTATGCAAAGTTTCGTTGCACAATTCGAATAAATGTGGAAGTTATAAACAAAAGCGATATCAACTTTAAAACGCGCTAAATTTTGTTGATGTTTTGCGTATTCAGTTTGTATCGACATATCTCCGGTAGTACAAGAGCTGCACTTCTGAAACTTGGTACTTCAGTAGAAAAGGCCTATTCGAGACTGTCTGCAAAGTTTCGTTGCACAATTCGAATAAATGTGGAAGTTATAAACAAAAGCGATATCAACTTTACAACGCGCTAAATTTTGTTGATGTTTTGCGTATTCAGTTTGTATCGACATATCTCCGGCAGTACAAGATCTGCACTTTTGAAACTTGGTACTTCAGAAAGAAATGTGTCTCCGCGACTGTCTGCAAAGTTTCGTTGCACAATTCGAATAAATGTGGAAGTAATAAACAAAAGCGATATCAACTTTAAAACGCGCTAAATTTTGTTGATGTTTTGCGTATTCAGTTTGTATCGACATATCTCCGGCAGTACAAGAGCTGCACTTCTAAAACTTGGTACTTCAGTAGGAAATGTGTCTCCGCGACTGTCTGCAAAGTTTCGTTGCACAATTCGAATAAATGTGGAAGTTATAAACAAAAACGATATCAACTTTAAAACGCGCTAAATTTTGTTGATGTTTTGCGTATTCAGTTTGTATCGACATATCTCCGGCAGTACAAGATCTGCACTTCTGAAACTTGGTACTTCAGTAGGAAATGTGTCTCCGCGACTGTCTGCCAAGTTTCGTGGCACAATTCGAATAAATGGGGAAGTTATACACAAAAGCGATATCAACTTTAAAACGCGCTAAATTTTGTTGATGTTTTGCGTATTCAGTTTGTATCGACATATCTCCGGCAGTACAAGAGCTGCACTTCTGAAACTTGGTACTTCAGTAGAAAAGGCATATTCGAGACTGTCTGCAAAGTTTCGTTGCACAATTCGAATAAATGTGGAAGTTATACACAAAAGCGATATCAACTTTAAAACGCGCTAAATTTTGTTGATGTTTTGCGTATTCAGTTTGTATCGACATATCTCCGGCAGTACAAGAGCTGCACTTCTGAAACTTCGTACTTCAGTAAGAAAATGTGTTTCCGCGACTGTCTGCAAAGTTTCGTTGCACAATTCGAATAAATGTGGAAGTTATAAACAAAAGCGATATCAACTTTAAAACGCGCTAAATTTTGTTGATGTTTTGCGTATTCAGTTTGTATCGACATATCTCCGGTAGTACAAAAGCTGCACTTTTGAAACTTAATACTTCAGTAGTAAAAGCCTATCTGAGACTGTCTGCAAAGTTTCGTTGCACAATTCGAATAAATGTGGAAGTTATAAACAAAAGCGATATCAACTTTAAAACGCGCTAAATTTTGTTGATGTTTTAGTATTCAGTTTGTATCGACATATCTCCGGCAGTACAAGATCTGCACTTCTGAAACTTGGGACTTCAGTAGGAAATGTGTCTCCGCGACTGTCTGCCAAGTTTCGTGGCACAATTCGAATAAATGGGGAAGTTATACACAAAAGCGATATCAACTTTAAAACGCGCTAAATTTTGTTGATGTTTTGCGTATTCAGTTTGTATCGACATATCTCCGGCAGTACAAGAGCTGCACTTCTAAAACTTGGTACTTCAGTAGGAAATGTGTCTCCGCGACTGTCTGCAAAGTTTCGTTGCACAATTCGAATAAATGGGGAAGTTATACACAAAAGCGATATCAACTTTAAAACGCGCTAAATTTTGTTGATGTTTTGCGTATTCAGTTTGTATCGACATATCTCCGGCAGTACAAGAGCTGCACTTCTGAAACTTGGTACTTCAGTAGGAAATGTGTCTCCGCGACTGTATGCAAAGTTTCGTTGCACAATTCGAATAAATGTGGAAGTTATAAACAAAAGCGATATCAACTTTAAAACGCGCTAAATTTTGTTGATGTTTTGCGTATTCAGTTTGTATCGACATATCTCCGGCAGTACAAGAGCTGCACTTCTGAAACTTGGTACTTCAGTAGAAAAGGCCTATTCGAGACTGTCTGCAAAGTTTCGTTGCACAATTCGAATAAATGTGGAAGTTATACACAAAAGCGATATCAACTTTAAAACGCGCTAAATTTTGTTGATGTTTTGCGTATTCAGTTTGTATCGACATATCTCCGGCAGTACAAGAGCTGCACTTCTGAAACTTCGTACTTCAGTAAGAAAATGTGTTTCCGCGACTGTCTGCAAAGTTTCGTTGCACAATTCGAATAAATGTGGAAGTTATAAACAAAAGCGATATCAACTTTAAAACGCGCTAAATTTTGTTGATGTTTTGCGTATTCAGTTTGTATCGACATATCTCCGGTAGTACAAAAGCTGCACTTCTGAAACTTAATACTTCAGTAGTAAAAGCCTATCTGAGACTGTCTGCAAAGTTTCGTTGCACAATTCGAATAAATGTGGAAGTTATAAACAAAAGCGATATCAACTTTAAAACGCGCTAAATTTTGTTGATGTTTTAGTATTCAGTTTGTATCGAAATATCTCCGGCAGTACAAGAGCTGCACTTCTGAAACTTGGTACTTCAGTAGAAAATGTGTCTCCGCGACTGTCTGCAAAGTTTCGTTGCACAATTCGAATAAATGTGGAAGTTATAAACAAAAGCGATATCAACTTTAAAACGCGCTAAATTTTGTTGATGTTTTGCGTATTCAGTTGGTATCGACATATCTCCGGCAGTACAAGAGCTGCACTTCTGAAACTTGGTACTTCAGTAGAAAAGGCCTATTCGAGACTGTCTGCAAAGTTTCGTTGCACAATTCGAATAAATGTGGAAGTTATAAACAAAAGCGATATCAACTTTAAAACGCGCTTAATTTTGTTGATGTTTTGCGTATTCAGTTTGTATCGACATATCTCCGGCAGTACAAGATCTGCACTTTTGAAACTTGGTACTTCAGTAGGAAATGTGTCTCCGCGACTGTATGCAAAGTTTCGTTGCACAATTCGAATAAATGTGGAAGTTATAAACAAAAGCGATATCAACTTTAAAACGCGCTAAATTTTGTTGATGTTTTGCGTATTCAGTTTGTATCGACATATCTCCGGCAGTACAAGAGCTGCACTTCTGAAACTTGGTACTTCAGTAGGAAATGTGTCTCCGCGACTGTATGCAAAGTTTCGTTGCACAATTCGAATAAATGCTGAAGTTATAAACAAAAGCGATATCAACTTTAAAACGCGCTAAATTTTGTTGATGTTTTGCGTATTCAGTTTGTATCGACATATCTCCGGTAGTACAAGAGCTGCACTTCTGAAACTTGGTACTTCAGTAGAAAAGGCCTATTCGAGACTGTCTGCAAAGTTTCGTTGCACAATTCGAATAAATGTGGAAGTTATAAACAAAAGCGATATCAACTTTAAAACGCGCTAAATTTTGTTGATGTTTTGCGTATTCAGTTTGTATCGACATATCTCCGGCAGTACAAGATCTGCACTTTTGAAACTTGGTACTTCAGAAGGAAATGTGTCTCCGCGACTGTCTGCAAAGTTTCGTTGCACAATTCGAATAAATGTGGAAGTAATAAACAAAAGCGATATCAACTTTAAAACGCGCTAAATTTTGTTGATGTTTTGCGTATTCAGTTTGTATCGACATATCTCCGGCAGTACAAGAGCTGCACTTTTGAAACTTGGTACTTCAGTAGGAAATGTGTCTCCGCGACTGTATGCAAAGTTTCGTTGCACAATTCGAATAAATGTGGAAGTTATAAACAAAAGCGATATCAACTTTAAAACGCGCTAAATTTTGTTGATGTTTTGCGTATTCAGTTTGTATCGACATATCTCCGGCAGTACAAGAGCTGCACTTCTGAAACTTGGTACTTCAGTAGAACTGTGTCTCCGCGACTGTATGCAAAGTTTCGTTGCACAATTCGAATAAATGTGGAAGTTATAAACAAAAGCGATATCAACTTTAAAACGCGCTAAATTTTGTTGATGTTTTGCGTATTCAGTTTGTATCGACATATCTCCGGTAGTACAAAAGCTGCACTTCTGAAACTTAATACTTCAGTCGTAAAAGCCTATCTGAGACTGTCTGCAAAGTTTCGTTGCACAATTCGAATAAATGTGGAAGTTATCAACAAAAGCGATATCAACTTTAAAACGCGCTAAATTTTGTTGATGTTTTAGTATTCAGTTTGTATCGAAATATCTCCGGCAGTACAAGAGCTGCACTTCTGAAACTTGGTACTTCAGTAGAAAATGTGTCTCCGCGACTGTCTGCAAAGTGTCGTTGCACAATTCGAATAAATGTGGAAGTTATAAACAAAAGCGATATCAACTTTAAAACGCGCTAAATTTTGTTGATGTTTTGCGTATTCAGTTTGTATCGACATATCTCCGGCAGTACAAGATCTGCACTTCTGAAACTTGGGACTTCAGTAGGAAATGTGTCTCCGCGACTGTCTGCCAAGTTTCGTGGCACAATTCGAATAAATGGGGAAGTTATACACAAAAGCGATATCAACTTTAAAACGCGCTAAATTTTGTTGATGTTTTGCGTATTCAGTTTGTATCGACATATCTCCGGCAGTACAAGAGCTGCACTTCTAAAACTTGGTACTTCAGTAGGAAATGTGTCTCCGCGACTGTCTGCAAAGTTTCGTTGCACAATTCGAATAAATGGGGAAGTTATACACAAAAGCGATATCAACTTAGAAACGCGCTAAATTTTGTTGATGTTTTGCGTATTCAGTTTGTATCGACATATCTCCGGCAGTACAAGGGCTGCACTTCTGAAACTTGGTACTTCAGTAGGAAATGTGTCTCCGCGACTGTATGCAAAGTTTCGTTGCACAATTCGAATAAATGTGGAAGTTATAAACAAAAGCGATATCAACTTTAAAACGCGCTAAATTTTGTTGATGTTTTGCGTATTCAGTTTGTATCGACATATCTCCGGCAGTACAAGAGCTGCACTTCTGAAACTTGGTACTTCAGAAGAAAAGGCCTATTCGAGACTGTCTGCAAAGTTTCGTTGCACAATTCGAATAAATGTGGAAGTTATACACAAAAGCGATATCAACTTTAAAACGCGCTAAATTTTGTTGATGTTTTGCGTATTCAGTTTGTATCGACATATCTCCGGCAGTACAAGAGCTGCACTTCTGAAACTTCGTACTTCAGTAAGAAAATGTGTTTCCGCGACTGTCTGCAAAGTTTCGTTGCACAATTCGAATAAATGTGGAAGTTATAAACAAAAGCGATATCAACTTTAAAACGCGCTAAATTTTGTTGATGTTTTGCGTATTCAGTTTGTATCGACATATCTCCGGTAGTACAAAAGCTGCACTTCTTAAACTTAATACTTCAGTAGTAAAAGCCTATCTGAGACTGTCTGCAAAGTTTCGTTGCACAATTCGAATAAATGTGGAAGTTATAAACAAAAGCGATATCAACTTTAAAACGCGCTAAATTTTGTTGATGTTTTAGTATTCAGTTTGTATCGAAATATCTCCGGCAGTACAAGAGCTGCACTTCTGAAACTTGGTACTTCAGTAGAAAATGTGTCTCCGCGACTGTCTGCAAAGTTTCGTTGCACAATTCGAATAAATGTGGAAGTTATAAACAAAAGCGATATCAACTTTAAAACGCGCTAAATTTTGTTGATGTTTTGCGTATTCAGTTTGTATCGACATATCTCCGGCAGTACAAGAGCTGCACTTCTGAAACTTGGTACTTCAGTAGAAAAGGCCTATTCGAGACTGTCTGCAAAGTTTCGTTGCACAATTCGAATAAATGTGGAAGTTATAAACAAAAGCGATATCAACTTTAAAACGCGCTTAATTTTGTTGATGTTTTGCGTATTCAGTTTGTATCGAAATATCTCCGGCAGTACAAGAGCTGCACTTCTGAAACTTGGTACTTCAGGAGGAAATGTGTCTCCGCGACTGTATGCAAAGTTTCGTTGCACAATTCGAATAAATGTGGAAGTTATAAACAAAAGCGATATCAACTTTAAAACGCGCTAAATTTTGTTGATGTTTTGCGTATTCAGTTTGTATCGACATATCTCCGGCAGTACAAGAGCTGCACTTCTGAAACTTGGTACTTCAGTAGGAAATGTGTCTCCGCGACTGTATGCAAAGTTTCGTTGCACAATTCGAATAAATGTGGAAGTTATAAACAAAAGCGATATCAACTTTAAAACGCGCTAAATTTTGTTGATGTTTTGCGTATTCAGTTTGTATCGACATATCTCCGGTAGTACAAGAGCTGCACTTCTGAAACTTGGTACTTCAGTAGAAAAGGCCTATTCGAGACTGTCTGCAAAGTTTCGTTGCACAATTCGAATAAATGTGGAAGTAATAAACAAAAGCGATATCAACTTTAAAACGCGCTAAATTTTGTTGATGTTTTGCGTATTCAGTTTGTATCGACATATCTCCGGCAGTACAAGAGCTGCACTTCTAAAACTTGGTACTTCAGTAGGAAATGTGTCTCCGCGACTGTCTGCCAAGTTTCGTGGCACAATTCGAATAAATGGGGAAGTTATACACAAAAGCGATATCAACTTTAAAACGCGCTAAATTTTGTTGATGTTTTGTGTATTCAGTTTGTATCGACATATCTCCGGCAGTACAAGAGCTGCACTTCTGAAACTTGGTACTTCAGTAGAAAAGGCCTATTCGAGACTGTCTGCAAAGTTTCGTTGCACAATTCGAATAAATGTGGAAGTTATAAACAAAAGCGATATCAACTTTAAAACGCGCTAAATTTTGTTGATGTTTTGCGTATTCAGTTTGTATCGACATATCTCCGGCAGTACAAGAGCTGCACTTCTGAAACTTCGTACTTCAGTAAGAAAATGTGTTTCCGCGACTGTCTGCAAAGTTTCGTTGCACAATTCGAATAAATGTGGAAGTTATAAACAAAAGCGATATCAACTTTAAAACGCGCTAAATTTTGTTGATGTTTTGCGTATTCAGTTTGTATCGACATATCTCCGGTAGTACAAAAGCTGCACTTCTGAAACTTAATACTTCAGTAGTAAAAGCCTATCTGAGACTGTCTGCAAAGTTTCGTTGCACAATTCGAATAAATGTGGAAGTTATAAACAAAAGCGATATCAACTTTAAAACGCGCTAAATTTTGTTGATGTTTTAGTATTCAGTTTGTATCGAAATATCTCCGGCAGTACAAGAGCTGCACTTCTGAAACTTGGTACTTCAGTAGGAAATGTGTCTCCGCGACTGTCTGCAAAGTTTCGTTGCACAATTCGAATAAATGTGGAAGTTATAAACAAAAGCGATATCAACTTTAAAACGCGCTAAATTTTGTTGATGTTTTGCGTATTCAGTTTGTATCGACATATCTCCGGCAGTACAAGAGCTGCACTTCTGAAACTTGGTACTTCAGTAGAAAAGGCCTATTCGAGACTGTCTGCAAAGTTTCGTTGCACAATTCGAATAAATGTGGAAGTTATAAACAAAAGCGATATCAACTTTAAAACGCGCTTAATTTTGTTGATGTTTTGCGTATTCAGTTTGTATCGACATATCTCCGGCAGTACAAGATCTGCACTTTTGAAACTTGGTACTTCAGTAGGAAATGTGTCTCCGCGACTGTATGCAAAGTTTCGTTGCACAATTCGAATAAATGTGGAAGTTATAAACAAAAGCGATATCAACTTTAAAACGCGCTAAATTTTGTTGATGTTTTGCGTATTCAGTTTGTATCGACATATCTCCGGCAGTACAAGAGCTGCACTTCTGAAACTTGGTACTTCAGTAGGAAATGTGTCTCCGCGACTGTATGCAAAGTTTCGTTGCACAATTCGAATAAATGTGGAAGTTATAAACAAAAGCGATATCAACTTTAAAACGCGCTAAATTTTGTTGATGTTTTGCGTATTCAGTTTGTATCGACATATCTCCGGTAGTACAAGAGCTGCACTTCTGAAACTTGGTACTTCAGTAGAAAAGGCCTATTAGAGACTGTCTGCAAAGTTTCGTTGCACAATTCGAATAAATGTGGAAGTTATAAACAAAAGCGATATCAACTTTAAAACGCGCTAAATTTTGTTGATGTTTTGCGTATTCAGTTTGTATCGACATATCTCCGGCAGTACAAGATCTGCACTTTTGAAACTTGGTACTTCAGAAGGAAATGTGTCTCCGCGACTGTCTGCAAAGTTTCGTTGCACAATTCGAATAAATGTGGAAGTAATAAACAAAAGCGATATCAACTTTAAAACGCGCTAAATTTTGTTGATGTTTTGCGTATTCAGTTTGTATCGACATATCTCCGGCAGTACAAGAGCTGCACTTCTAAAACTTGGTACTTCAGTAGGAAATGTGTCTCCGCGACTGTCTGCAAAGTTTCGTTGCACAATTCGAATAAATGTGGAAGTTATAAACAAAAACGATATCAACTTTAAAACGCGCTAAATTTTGTTGATGTTTTGCGTATTCAGTTTGTATCGACATATCTCCGGCAGTACAAGATCTGCACTTCTGAAACTTGGTACTTCAGTAGGAAATGTGTCTCCGCGACTGTCTGCCAAGTTTCGTGGCACAATTCGAATAAATGGGGAAGTTATACACAAAAGCGATATCAACTTTAAAACGCGCTAAATTTTGTTGATGTTTTGCGTATTCAGTTTGTATCGACATATCTCCGGCAGTACAAGAGCTGCACTTCTGAAACTTGGTACTTCAGTAGGAAATGTGTCTCCGCGACTGTATGCAAAGTTTCGTTGCACAATTCGAATAAATGTGGAAGTTATAAACAAAAGCGATATCAACATTAAAACGCGCTAAATTTTGTTGATGTTTTGCGTATTCAGTTTGTATCGACATATCTCCGGCAGTACAAGAGCTGCACTTCTGAAACTTGGTACTTCAGTAGAAAAGGCCTATTCGAGACTGTCTGCAAAGTTTCGTTGCACAATTCGAATAAATGTGGAAGTTATACACAAAAGCGATATCAACTTTAAAACGCGCTACATTTTGTTGATGTTTTGCGTATTCAGTTTGTATCGACATATCTCCGGCAGTACAAGAGCTGCACTTTTGAAACTTGGTACTTCAGTAGGAAATGTGTCTCCGCGACTGTATGCAAAGTTTCGTTGCACAATTCGAATAAATGTGGAAGTTATAAACAAAAGCGATATCAACTTTAAAACGCGCTAAATTTTGTTGATGTTTTGCGTATTCAGTTTGTATCGACATATCTCCGGCAGTACAAGAGCTGCACTTCTGAAACTTGGTACTTCAGTAGGAAATGTGTCTCCGCGACTGTATGCAAAGTTTCGTTGCACAATTCGAATAAATGTGGAAGTTATAAACAAAAGCGATATCAACTTTAAAACGCGCTAAATTTTGTTGATGTTTTGCGTATTCAGTTTGTATCGACATATCTCCGGTAGTACAAAAGCTGCACTTCTGAAACTTAATACTTCAGTCGTAAAAGCCTATCTGAGACTGTCTGCAAAGTTTCGTTGCACAATTCGAATAAATGTGGAAGTTATCAACAAAAGCGATATCAACTTTAAAACGCGCTAAATTTTGTTGATGTTTTAGTATTCAGTTTGTATCGAAATATCTCCGGCAGTACAAGAGCTGCACTTCTGAAACTTGGTACTTCAGTAGAAAATGTGTCTCCGGGACTGTCTGCAAAGTGTCGTTGCACAATTCGAATAAATGTGGAAGTTATAAACAAAAGCGATATCAACTTTAAAACGCGCTAAATTTTGTTGATGTTTTGCGTATTCAGTTTGTATCGACATATCTCCGGCAGTACAAGAGCTGCACTTCTGAAACTTGGTACTTCAGTAGAAAAGGCCTATTCGAGACTGTCTGCAAAGTTTCGTTGCACAATTCGAATAAATGTGGAAGTTATAAACAAAAGCGATATCAACTTTAAAACGCGCTAAATTTTGTTGATGTTTTGCGTATTCAGTTTGTATCGACATATCTCCGGCAGTACAAGATCTGCACTTTTGAAACTTGGTACTTCAGTAGGAAATGTGTCTCCGCGACTGTATGCAAAGTTTCGTTGCACAATTCGAATAAATGTGGAAGTTATAAACAAAAGCGATATCAACTTTAAAACGCGCTAAATTTTGTTGATGTTTTGCGTATTCAGTTTGTATCGACATATCTCCGGCAGTACAAGAGCTGCACTTCTGAAACTTGGTACTTCAGTAGGAATTGTGTCTCCGCGACTGTATGCAAAGTTTCGTTGCACAATTCGAATAAATGTAGAAGTTATAAACAAAAGCGATATCAACTTTAAAACGCGCTAAATTTTGTTGATGTTTTGCGTATTCAGTTTGTATCGACATATCTCCGGTAGTACAAGAGCTGCACTTCTGAAACTTGGTACTTCAGTAGAAAAGGCCTATTCGAGACTGTCTGCAAAGTTTCGTTGCACAATTCGAATAAATGTGGAAGTTATAAACAAAAGCGATATCAACTTTAAAGCGCGCTGAATTTTGTTGATGTTTTGCGTATTCAGTTTGTATCGACATATCTCCGGCAGTACAAGATCTGCACTTTTGAAACTTGGTACTTCAGAAGGAAATGTGTCTCCGCGACTGTATGCAAAGTTTCGTTGCACAATTCGAATAAATGTGGAAGTAATAAACAAAAGCGATATCAACTTTAAAACGCGCTAAATTTTGTTGATGTTTTGCGTATTCAGTTTGTATCGACATATCTCCGGCAGTACAAGAGCTGCACTTCTAAAACTTGGTACTTCAGTAGGAAATGTGTCTCCGCGACTGTCTGCAAAGTTTCGTTGCACAATTCGAATAAATGTGGAAGTTATAAGCAAAAACGATATCAACTTTAAAACGCGCTAAATTTTGTTGATGTTTTGCGTATTCAGTTTGTATCGACATATCTCCGGCAGTACAAGATCTGCACTTCTGAAACTTGGTACTTCAGTAGGAAATGTGTCTCCGCGACTGTCTGCCAAGTTTCGTGGCACAATTCGAATAAATGGGGAAGTTATACACAAAAGCGATATCAACTTTAAAACGCGCTAAATTTTGTTGATGTTTTGCGTATTCAGTTTGTATCGACATATCTCCGGCAGTACAAGAGCTGCACTTCTGAAACTTGGTACTTCAGTAGGAAATGTGTCTCCGCGACTGTATGCAAAGTTTCGTTGCACAATTCGAATAAATGTGGAAGTTATAAACAAAAGCGATATCAACTTTAAAACGCGCTAAATTTTGTTGATGTTTTGCGTATTCAGTTTGTATCGACATATCTCCGGCAGTACAAGAGCTGCACTTCTGAAACTTGGTACTTCAGTAGAAAAGGCCTATTCGAGACTGTCTGCAAAGTTTCGTTGCACAATTCGAATAAATGTGGAAGTTATACACAAAAGCGATATCAACTTTAAAACGCGCTAAATTTTGTTCATGTTTTGCGTATTCAGTTTGTATCGACATATCTCCGGCAGTACAAGAGCTGCACTTCTGAAACTTGGTACTTCAGTAGGAAATGTGTCTCCGCGACTGTCTGCAAAGTTTCGTTGCACAATTCGAATAAATGTGGAAGTTATAAACAAAAACGATATCAACTTTAAAACGCGCTAAATTTTGTTGATGTTTTGCGTATTCAGTTTGTATCGACATATCTCCGGCAGTACAACATCTGCACTTCTGAAACTTGGTACTTCAGTAGGAAATGTGTCTCCGCGACTGTCTGCCAAGTTTCGTGGCACCATTCGAATAAATGGGGAAGTTATAAACAAAAGCGATATCAACTTTAAAACGCGCTAAATTTTGTTGATGTTTTGCGTATTCAGTTTGTATCGACATATCTCCGGCAGTACAAGAGCTGCACTTCTGAAACTTTGTACTTCAGTAGAAAAGGCCTATTCGAGACTGTCTGCAAAGTTTCGTTGCACAATTCGAATAAATGTGGAAGTTATACACAAAAGCGATATCAACTTTAAAACGCGCTAAATTTTGTTGATGTTTTGCGTATTCAGTTTGTATCGACATATCTCCGGCAGTACAAGAGCTGCACTTCTGAAACTTGGTACTTCAGTAAGAAAATGTGTCTCCGCGACTGTCTGCAAAGTTTCGTTGCACAATTCGAATAAATGTGGAAGTTATAAACAAAAGCGATATCAACTTTAAAACGCGCTAAATTTTGTTGATGTTTTGCGTATTCAGTTTGTATCGACATATCTCCGGCAGTACAAGATCTGCACTTTTGAAACTTGGTACTTCAGAAGGAAATGTGTCTCCGCGACTGTCTGCAAAGTTTCGTTGCACAATTCGAATAAATGTGGAAGTAATAAACAAAAGCGATATCAACTTTAAAACGCGCTAAATTTTGTTGATGTTTTGCGTATTCAGTTTGTATCGACATATCTCCGGCAGTACAAGAGCTGCACTTCTAAAACTTGGTACTTCAGTAGGAAATGTGTCTCCGCGACTGTCTGCAAAGTTTCGTTGCACAATTCGAATAAATGTGGAAGTTATAAACAAAAACGATATCAACTTTAAAACGCGCTAAATTTTGTTGATGTTTTGCGTATTCAGTTTGTATCGACATATCTCCGGCAGTACAAGATCTGCACTTCTGAAACTTGGTACTTCAGTAGGAAATGTGTCTCCGCGACTGTCTGCCAAGTTTCGTGGCACAATTCGAATAAATGTGGAAGTTATACACAAAAGCGATATCAACTTTAAAACGCGCTAAATTTTGTTGATGTTTTGCGTATTCAGTTTGTATCGACATATCTCCGGCAGTACAAGAGCTGCACTTCTGAAACTTGGTACTTCAGTAGGAAATGTGTCTCCGCGACTGTATGCAAAGTTTCGTTGCACAATTCGAATAAATGTGGAAGTTATAAACAAAAGCGATATCAACATTAAAACGCGCTAAATTTTGTTGATGTTTTGCGTATTCAGTTTGTATCGACATATCTCCGGCAGTACAAGAGCTGCACTTCTGAAACTTGGTACTTCAGTAGAAAAGGCCTATTCGAGACTGTCTGCAAAGTTTCGTTGCACAATTCGAATAAATGTGGAAGTTATACACAAAAGCGATATCAACTTTAAAACGCGCTACATTTTGTTGATGTTTTGCGTATTCAGTTTGTATCGACATATCTCCGGCAGTACAAGAGCTGCACTTTTGAAACTTGGTACTTCAGTAGGAAATGTGTCTCCGCGACTGTATGCAAAGTTTCGTTGCACAATTCGAATAAATGTGGAAGTTATAAACAAAAGCGATATCAACTTTAAAACGCGCTAAATTTTGTTGATGTTTTGCGTATTCAGTTTGTATCGACATATCTCCGGTAGTACAAAAGCTGCACTTCTGAAACTTAATACTTCAGTCGTAAAAGCCTATCTGAGACTGTCTGCAAAGTTTCGTTGCACAATTCGAATAAATGTGGAAGTTATCAACAAAAGCGATATCAACTTTAAAACGCGCTAAATTTTGTTGATGTTTTAGTATTCAGTTTGTATCGAAATATCTCCGGCAGTACAAGAGCTGCACTTCTGAAACTTGGTACTTCAGTAGAAAATGTGTCTCCGGGACTGTCTGCAAAGTGTCGTTGCACAATTCGAATAAATGTGGAAGTTATAAACAAAAGCGATATCAACTTTAAAACGCGCTAAATTTTGTTGATGTTTTGCGTATTCAGTTTGTATCGACATATCTCCGGCAGTACAAGAGCTGCACTTCTGAAACTTGGTACTTCAGTAGAAAAGGCCTATTCGAGACTGTCTGCAAAGTTTCGTTGCACAATTCGAATAAATGTGGAAGTTATAAACAAAAGCGATATCAACTTTAAAACGCGCTAAATTTTGTTGATGTTTTGCGTATTCAGTTTGTATCGACATATCTCCGGCAGTACAAGATCTGCACTTTTGAAACTTGGTACTTCAGTAGGAAATGTGTCTCCGCGACTGTATGCAAAGTTTCGTTGCACAATTCGAATAAATGTGGAAGTTATAAACAAAAGCGATATCAACTTTAAAACGCGCTAAATTTTGTTGATGTTTTGCGTATTCAGTTTGTATCGACATATCTCCGGCAGTACAAGAGCTGCACTTCTGAAACTTGGTACTTCAGTAGGAAATGTGTCTCCGCGACTGTATGCAAAGTTTCGTTGCACAATTCGAATAAATGTAGAAGTTATAAACAAAAGCGATATCAACTTTAAAACGCGCTAAATTTTGTTGATGTTTTGCGTATTCAGTTTGTATCGACATATCTCCGGTAGTACAAGAGCTGCACTTCTGAAACTTGGTACTTCAGTAGAAAAGGCCTATTCGAGACTGTCTGCAAAGTTTCGTTGCACAATTCGAATAAATGTGGAAGTTATAAACAAAAGCGATATCAACTTTAAAGCGCGCTGAATTTTGTTGATGTTTTGCGTATTCAGTTTGTATCGACATATCTCCGGCAGTACAAGATCTGCACTTTTGAAACTTGGTACTTCTGAAGGAAATGTGTCTCCGCGACTGTATGCAAAGTTTCGTTGCACAATTCGAATAAATGTGGAAGTAATAAACAAAAGCGATATCAACTTTAAAACGCGCTAAATTTTGTTGATGTTTTGCGTATTCAGTTTGTATCGACATATCTCCGGCAGTACAAGAGCTGCACTTCTAAAACTTGGTACTTCAGTAGGAAATGTGTCTCCGCGACTGTCTGCAAAGTTTCGTTGCACAATTCGAATAAATGTGGAAGTTATAAGCAAAAACGATATCAACTTTAAAACGCGCTAAATTTTGTTGATGTTTTGCGTATTCAGTTTGTATCGACATATCTCCGGCAGTACAAGATCTGCACTTCTGAAACTTGGTACTTCAGTAGGAAATGTGTCTCCGCGACTGTCTGCCAAGTTTCGTGGCACAATTCGAATAAATGGGGAAGTTATACACAAAAGCGATATCAACTTTAAAACGCGCTAAATTTTGTTGATGTTTTGCGTATTCAGTTTGTATCGACATATCTCCGGCAGTACAAGAGCTGCACTTCTGAAACTTGGTACTTCAGTAGGAAATGTGTCTCCGCGACTGTATGCAAAGTTCCGTTGCACAATTCGAATAAATGTGGAAGTTATAAACAAAAGCGATATCAACTTTAAAACGCGCTTAATTTTGTTGATGTTTTGCGTATTCAGTTTGTATCGACATATCTCCGGCAGTACAAGAGCTGCACTTCTGAAACTTGGTACTTCAGTAGAAAAGGCCTATTCGAGACTGTCTGCAAAGTTTCGTTGCACAATTCGAATAAATGTGGAAGTTATACACAAAAGCGATATCAACTTTAAAACGCGCTAAATTTTGTTGATGTTTTGCGTATTCAGTTTGTATCGACATATCTCCGGCAGTACAAGAGCTGCACTTTTGAAACGTGGTACTTCAGTAGGAAATGTGTCTCCGCGACTGTATGCAAAGTTTCGTTGCACAATTCGAATAAATGTGGAAGTTATAAACAAAAGCGATATCAACTTTAAAACGCGCTAAATTTTGTTGATGTTTTGCGTATTCAGTTTGTATCGACATATCTCCGGCAGTACAAGAGCTGCACTTCTGAAACTTGGTACTTCAGTAGGAAATGTGTCTCCGCGACTGTATGCAAAGTTTCGTTGCACAATTCGAATAAATGTGGAAGTTATAAACAAAAGCGATATCAACTTTAAAACGCGCTAAATTTTGTTGATGTTTTGCGTATTCAGTTTGTATCGACATATCTCCGGCAGTACAAGAGCTGCACTTCTGAAACTTGGTACTTCAGTAGAAAAGGCCTATTCGAGACTGTCTGCAAAGTTTCGTTGCACAATTCGAATAAATGTGGAAGTTATACACAAAAGCGATATCAACTTTAAAACGCGCTAAATTTTGTTCATGTTTTGCGTATTCAGTTTGTATCGACATATCTCCGGCAGTACAAGAGCTGCACTTCTGAAACTTGGTACTTCAGTAGGAAATGTGTCTCCGCGACTGTCTGCAAAGTTTCGTTGCACAATTCGAATAAATGTGGAAGTTATAAACAAAAACGATATCAACTTTAAAACGCGCTAAATTTTGTTGATGTTTTGCGTATTCAGTTTGTATCGACATATCTCCGGCAGTACAACATCTGCACTTCTGAAACTTGGTACTTCAGTAGGAAATGTGTCTCCGCGACTGTCTGCCAAGTTTCGTGGCACCATTCGAATAAATGGGGAAGTTATAAACAAAAGCGATATCAACTTTAAAACGCGCTAAATTTTGTTGATGTTTTGCGTATTCAGTTTGTATCGACATATCTCCGGCAGTACAAGAGCTGCACTTCTGAAACTTTGTACTTCAGTAGAAAAGGCCTATTCGAGACTGTCTGCAAAGTTTCGTTGCACAATTCGAATAAATGTGGAAGTTATACACAAAAGCGATATGAACTTTAAAACGCGCTAAATTTTGTTGATGTTTTGCGTATTCAGTTTGTATCGACATATCTCCGGCAGTACAAGAGCTGCACTTCTGAAACTTGGTACTTCAGTAAGAAAATGTGTCTCCGCGACTGTCTGCAAAGTTTCGTTGCACAATTCGAATAAATGTGGAAGTTATAAACAAAAGCGATATCAACTTTAAAACGCGCTAAATTTTGTTGATGTTTTGCGTATTCAGTTTGTATCGACATATCTCCGGCAGTACAAGAGCTGCACTTCTGAAACTTGGTACTTCAGTAGGAAATGTGTCTCCGCGACTGTCTGCAAAGTTTCGTTGCACAATTCGAATAAATGTGGAAGTTATAAACAAAAACGATATCAACTTTAAAACGCGCTAAATTTTGTTGATGTTTTGCGTATTCAGTTTGTATCGACATATCTCCGGCAGTACAAGAGCTGCACTTCTGAAACTTTGTACTTCAGCAGAAAAGGCCCATTCGAGACTGTCTGCAAAGTTTCGTTGCACAATTCGAATAAATGTGGAAGTTATACACAAAAGCGATATCAACTTTAAAACGCACTAAATTTTGTTGATGTTTTGCGTATTCAGTTTGTATCGACATATCTCCGGCAGTACAAGAGCTGCACTTCTGAAACTTGGTACTTCAGTAGAAAAGGCCTATTCGAGACTGTCTGCAAAGTTTCGTTGCACAATTCGAATAAATGTGGAAGTTATAAACAAAAACGATATCAACTTTAAAACGCGCTTAATTTTGTTGATGTTTTGCGTATTCAGTTTGTATCGACATATCTCCGGCAGTACAAGATCTGCACTTCTGAAACTTGGTACTTCAGTAGGAAATGTGTCTCCGCGACTGTCTGCCAAGTTTCGTGGCACAATTCGAATAAATGGGGAAGTTATACACAAAAGCGATATCAACTTTAAAACGCGCTAAATTTTGTTGATGTTTTGCGTATTCAGTTTGTATCGACATATCTCCGGCAGTACAAGAGCTGCACTTCTGAAACTTGGTACTTCAGTAGAAAAGGCCTATTCGAGACTGTCTGCAAAGTTTCGTTGCACAATTCGAATAAATGTGGAAGTTATACACAAAAGCGATATCAACTTTAAAACGCGCTAAATTTTGTTGATGTTTTGCGTATTCAGTTTGTATCGACATATCTCCGGCAGTACAAGAGCTGCACTTCTGAAACTTGGTACTTCAGTAAGAAAATGTGTCTCCGCGACTGTCTGCAAAGTTTCGTTGCACAATTCGAATAAATGTGGAAGTTATAAACAAAAGCGATATCAACTTTAAAACGCGCTAAATTTTGTTGATGTTTTGCGTATTCAGTTTGTATCGACATATCTCCGGCAGTACAAGAGCTGCACTTCTGAAACTTGGTACTTCAGTAGAAAAGGCCTATTCGAGACTGTCTGCAAAGTTTCGTTGCACAATTCAAATCAATGTGGAAGTTATACACAAAAGCGATATCAACTTTAAAATGCGCTAAATTTTGTTGATGTTTTGCGTATTCAGTTTGTATCGACATATCTCCGGCAGTACAAGAGCTGCACTTCTAAAACTTGGTACTTCAGTAGGACATGTGTCTCCGCGACTGTCTGCAAAGTTTCGTTGCACAATTCGAATAAATGTGGAAGTTATAAACAAAAGCGATATCAACTTTAAAACGCGCTAAATTTTGTTGATGTTTTACGTATTCAGTTTGTATCGACATATCTCCGGTAGTACAAAAGCTGCACTTCTGAAACTTAATACTTCAGTAGTAAAAGCCTATCTGAGACTGTCTGCAAAGTTTCGTTGCACAATTCGAATAAATGTGGAAGTTATAAACAAAAGCGATATCAACTTTAAAACGCGCTAAATTTTGTTGATGTTTTGCGTATTCAGTTTGTATCGACATATCTCCGGCAGTACAAGATCTGCACTTTTGAAACTTGGTACTTCAGTAGGAAATGTGTCTCCGCGACTGTATGCAAAGTTTCGTTGCACAATTCGAATAAATGTGGAAGTTATAAACAAAAGCGATATCAACTTTAAAACGCGCTAAATTTTGTTGATGTTTTGCGTATTCAGTTTGTATCGACATATCTCCGGCAGTACAAGAGCTGCACTTCTGAGACTTGGTACTTCAGTAGGAAATGTGTCTCCGCGACTGTATGCAAAGTTTCGTTGCACAATTCGAATAAATGTGGAAGTTATAAACAAAAGCGATATCAACTTTAAAACGCGCTAAATTTTGTTGATGTTTTGCGTATTCAGTTTGTATCGACATATCTCCGGCAGTACAAGAGCTGCACTTCTGAAACTTGGTACTTCAGTAGAAAAGGCCTATTCGAGACTGTCTGCAAAGTTTCGTTGCACAATTCGAATAAATGTGGAAGTTATACACAAAAGCGATATCAACTTTAAAACGCGCTAAATTTTGTTGATGTTTTGCGTATTCAGTTTGTATCGACATATCTCCGGCAGTACAAGAGCTGCACTTCTAAAACTTGGTACTTCAGTAGGAAATGTGTCTCCGCGACTGTCTGCAAAGTTTCGTTGCACAATTCGAATAAATGTGGAAGTTATAAACAAAAACGATATCAACTTTAAAACGCGCTAAATTTTGTTGATGTTTTGCGTATTCAGTTTGTATCGACATATCTCCGGCAGTACAAGATCTGCACTTTTGAAACTTGGTACTTCAGTAGGAAATGTGTCTCCGCGACTGTCTGCAAAGGTTCGTTGCACAATTCGAATAAATGTGGAAGTTATAAACAAAAGCGATATCAACTTTAAAACGCGCTAAATTTTGTTGATGTTTTGCGTATTCAGTTTGTATCGACATATCTCCGGTAGTACAAGAGCTGCACTTCTGAAACTTGGTACTTCAGTAGAAAAGGCCTATTCGAGACTGTCTGCAAAGTTTCGTTGCACAATTCGAATAAATGTGGAAGTTATAAACAAAAGCGATATCAACTTTAAAACGCGCTAAATTGTGTTGATGTTTTGCGTATTCAGTTTGTATCGACATATCTCCGGCAGTACAAGATCTGCACTTTTGAAACTTGGTACTTCAGTAGGAAATGTGTCTCCGCGACTGTATGCAAAGTTTCGTTGCACAATTCGAATAAATGTGGAAGTTATAAACAAAAGCGATATCAACTTTAAAACGCGCTAAATTTTGTTGATGTTTTGCGTATTCAGTTTGTATCGACATATCTCCGGCAGTACAAGAGCTGCACTTCTGAAACTTGGTACTTCAGTAGGAAATGTGTCTCCGCGACTGTATGCAAAGTTTCGTTGCACAATTCGAATAAATGTGGAAGTTATAAACAAAAGCGATATCAACTTTAAAACGCGCTAAATTTTGTTGATGTTTTGCGTATTCAGTTTGTATCGACATATCTCCGGTAGTACAAGAGCTGCACTTCTGAAACTTGGTACTTCAGTAGAAAAGGCCTATTCGAGACTGTCTGCAAAGTTTCGTTGCACAATTCGAATAAATGTGGAAGTTATAAACAAAAGCGATATCAACTTTAAAACGCGCTAAATTGTGTTGATGTTTTGCGTATTCAGTTTGTATCGACATATCTCCGGCAGTACAAGATCTGCACTTTTGAAACTTGGTACTTCAGTAGGAAATGTGTCTCCGCGACTGTATGCAAAGTTTCGTTGCACAATTCGAATAAATGTGGAAGTTATAAACAAAAGCGATATCAACTTTAAAACGCGCTAAATTTTGTTGATGTTTTGCGTATTCAGTTTGTATCGACATATCTCCGGCAGTACAAGAGCTGCACTTCTGAAACTTGGTACTTCAGTAGGAAATGTGTCTCCGCGACTGTATGCAAAGTTTCGTTGCACAATTCGAATAAATGTGGAAGTTATAAACAAAAGCGATATCAACTTTAAAACGCGCTAAATTTTGTTGATGTTTTGCGTATTCAGTTTGTATCGACATATCTCCGGCAGTACAAGAGCTGCACTTCTGAAACTTGGTACTTCAGTAGAAAAGGCCTATTCGAGACTGTCTGCAAAGTTTCGTTGCACAATTCGAATAAATGTGGAAGTTATACACAAAAGCGATATCAACTTTAAAACGCGCTAAATTTTGTTCATGTTTTGCGTATTCAGTTTGTATCGACATATCTCCGGCAGTACAAGAGCTGCACTTCTGAAACTTTGTACTTCAGTAGGAAATGTGTCCCCGCGACTGTCTGCAAAGTTTCGTTGCACAATTCGAATAAATGTGGAAGTTATAAACAAAAACGATATCAACTTTAAAACGCGCTAAATTTTGTTGATGTTTTGCGTATTCAGTTTGTATCGACATATCTCCGGCAGTACAACATCTGAAACTCTGAAACTTGGTACTTCAGTAGGAAATGTGTCTCCGCGACTGTATGCAAAGTTTCGTTGCACAATTCGAATAAATGTGGAAGTTATAAACAAAAGCGATATCAACTTTTAAACGCGCTAAATTTTGTTGATGTTTTGCGTATTCAGTTTGTATCGACATATCTCCGGCAGTACAAGAGCTGCACTTCTGAAACTTGGTACTTCAGTAGAAAAGGCCTATTCGAGACTGTCTGCAAAGTTTCGTTGCACAATTCGAATAAATGTGGAAGTTATACACAAAAGCGATATCAACTTTAAAACGCGCTAAATTTTGTTGATGTTTTGCGTATTCAGTTTGTATCGACATATCTCCGGCAGTACAAGATCTGCACTTTTGAAACTTGGTACTTCAGTAGGAAATGTGTCTCCGCGACTGTAGGCAAAGTTTCGTTGCACAATTCGAATAAATGTGGAAGTTATACACAAAAGCGATACCAACTTTAAAACGCGCTAAATTTTGTTGATGTTTTGCGTATTCAGTTTGTATCGACATATCTCCGGCAGTACAAGAGCTGCACTTCTGAAACTTGGTACTTCAGTAAGAAAATGTGTCTCCGCGACTGTCTGCAAAGGTTCGTTGCACAATTCGAATAAATGTGGAAGTTATAAACAAAAGCGATATCAACTTTAAAACGCGCTAAATTTTGTTGATGTTTTGCGTATTCAGTTTGTATCGACATATCTCCGGTAGTACAAGAGCTGCACTTCTGAAACTTGGTACTTCAGTAGAAAAGGCCTATTCGAGACTGTCTGCAAAGTTTCGTTGCACAATTCGAATAAATGTGGAAGTTATAAACAAAAGCGATATCAACTTTAAAACGCGCTAAATTGTGTTGATGTTTTGCGTATTCAGTTTGTATCGACATATCTCCGGCAGTACAAGATCTGCACTTTTGAAACTTGGTACTTCAGTAGGAAATGTGTCTCCGCGACTGTATGCAAAGTTTCGTTGCACAATTCGAATAAATGTGGAAGTTATAAACAAAAGCGATATCAACTTTAAAACGCGCTAAATTTTGTTGATGTTTTGCGTATTCAGTTTGTATCGACATATCTCCGGCAGTACAAGAGCTGCACTTCTGAAACTTGGTACTTCAGTAGGAAATGTGTCTCCGCGACTGTATGCAAAGTTTCGTTGCACAATTCGAATAAATGTGGAAGTTATAAACAAAAGCGATATCAACTTTAAAACGCGCTAAATTTTGTTGATGTTTTGCGTATTCAGTTTGTATCGACATATCTCCGGCAGTACAAGAGCTGCACTTCTGAAACTTGGTACTTCAGTAGAAAAGGCCTATTCGAGACTGTCTGCAAAGTTTCGTTGCACAATTCGAATAAATGTGGAAGTTATACACAAAAGCGATATCAACTTTAAAACGCGCTAAATTTTGTTCATGTTTTGCGTATTCAGTTTGTATCGACATATCTCCGGCAGTACAAGAGCTGCACTTCTGAAACTTGGTACTTCAGTAGGAAATGTGTCTCCGCGACTGTCTGCAAAGTTTCGTTGCACAATTCGAATAAATGTGGAAGTTATAAACAAAAACGATATCAACTTTAAAACGCGCTAAATTTTGTTGATGTTTTGCGTATTCAGTTTGTATCGACATATCTCCGGCAGTACAACATCTGAAACTCTGAAACTTGGTACTTCAGTAGGAAATGTGTCTCCGCGACTGTATGCAAAGTTTCGTTGCACAATTCGAATAAATGTGGAAGTTATAAACAAAAGCGATATCAACTTTTAAACGCGCTAAATTTTGTTGATGTTTTGCGTATTCAGTTTGTATCGACATATCTCCGGCAGTACAAGAGCTGCACTTCTGAAACTTGGTACTTCAGTAGAAAAGGCCTATTCGAGACTGTCTGCAAAGTTTCGTTGCACAATTCGAATAAATGTGGAAGTTATACACAAAAGCGATATCAACTTTAAAACGCGCTAAATTTTGTTGATGTTTTGCGTATTCAGTTTGTATCGACATATCTCCGGCAGTACAAGATCTGCACTTTTGAAACTTGGTACTTCAGTAGGAAATGTGTCTCCGCGACTGTAGGCAAAGTTTCGTTGCACAATTCGAATAAATGTGGAAGTTATACACAAAAGCGATACCAACTTTAAAACGCGCTAAATTTTGTTGATGTTTTGCGTATTCAGTTTGTATCGACATATCTCCGGCAGTACAAGAGCTGCACTTCTAAAACTTGGTACTTCAGAAGGAAATGTGTCTCCGCGACTGTCTGCAAAGTTTCGTTGCACAATTCGAATAAATGTGGAAGTTATAAACAAAAACGATATCAACTTTAAAACGCGCTAAATTTTGTTGATGTTTTGCGTATTCAGTTTGTATCGACATATCTCCGGCAGTACAAGATCTGCACTTCTGAACCTTGGTACTTCAGTAGGAAATGTGTCTCCGCGACTGTCTGCCAAGTTTCGTGGCACAATTCGAATAAATGGGGAAGTTATACACAAAAGCGATATCAACTTTAAAACGCGCTAAATTTTGTTGATGTTTTGCGTATTCAGTTTGTATCGACATATCTCCGGCAGTACAAGAGCTGCACTTCTGAAACTTGGTACTTCAGTAGGAAATGTGTCTCCGCGACTGTATGCAAAGTTTCGTTGCACAATTCGAATAAATGTGGAAGTTATAAACAAAAGCGATATCAACTTTAAAACGCGCTAAATTTTGTTGATGTTTTGCGTATTCAGTTTGTATCGACATATCTCCGGCAGTACAAGAGCTGCACTTCTGAAACTTGGTACTTCAGTAGAAAAGGCCTATTCGAGACTGTCTGCAAAGTGTCGTTGCACAATTCGAATAAATGTGGAAGTTATACACAAAAGCGATATCAACTTTTAAACGCGCTAAATTTTGTTGATGTTTTGCGTATTCAGTTTGTATCGACATATCTCCGGCAGTACAAGAGCTACACTTCTGAAACTTGGTACTTCAGTAAGAAAATGTGTCTCCGCGACTGTCTGCAAAGTTTCGTTGCACAATTCGAATAAATGTGGAAGTTATAAACAAAAGCGATATCAACTTTAAAACGCGCTAAATTTTGTTGATGTTTTGCGTATTCAGTTTGTATCGACATATCTCCGGTAGTACAAGAGCTGCACTTCTGAAACTTGGTACTTCAGTAGAAAAGGCCTATTCGAGACTGTATGCAAAGTTTCGTTGCACAATTCGAATAAATGTGGAAGTTATAAACAAAAGCGATATCAACTTTAAAACGCGCTAAATTGTGTTGATGTTTTGCGTATTCAGTTTGTATCGACATATCTCCGGCAGTACAAGATCTGCACTTTTGAAACTTGGTACTTCAGTAGGAAATGTGTCTCCGCGACTGTATGCAAAGTTTCGTTGCACAATTCGAATAAATGTGGAAGTTATAAACAAAAGCGATATCAACTTTAAAACGCGCTAAATTTTGTTGATGTTTTGCGTATTCAGTTTGTATCGACATATCTCCGGCAGTACAAGAGCTGCACTTCTGAAACTTGGTACTTCAGTAGAAAATGTGTCTCCGCGACTGTATGCAAAGTTTCGTTGCACAATTCGAATAAATGTGGAAGTTATAAACAAAAGCGATATCAACTTTAAAACGCGCTAAATTTTGTTGATGTTTTGCGTATTCAGTTTGTATCGACATATCTCCCGCAGTACAAGAGCTGCACTTCTGAAACTTGGTACTTCAGTAGAAAAGGCCTATTCGAGACTGTCTGCAAAGTTTAGTTGCACAATTCGAATAAATGTGGAAGTTATACACAAAAGCGATATCAACTTTAAAACGCGCTAAATTTTGTTCATGTTTTGCGTATTCAGTTTGTATCGACATATCTCCGGGAGTACAAGAGCTGCACTTCTGAAACTTGGTACTTCAGTAGGAAATGTGTCTCCGCGACTGTCTGCAAAGTTTCGTTGCACAATTCGAATAAATGTGGAAGTTATAAACAAAAACGATATCAACTTTAAAACGCGCTAAATTTTGTTGATGTTTTGCGTATTCAGTTTGTATCGACATATCTCCGGCAGTACAACATCTGCACTTCTGAAACTTGGTACTTCAGTAGGAAATGTGTCTCCGCGACTGTCTGCCAAGTTTCGTGGCACAATTCGAATAAATGGGGAAGTTATACACAAAAGCGATATCAACTTTAAAACGCGCTAAATTTTGTTGATGTTTTGCGTATTCAGTTTGTATCGACATATCTCCGGCAGTACAAGAGCTGCACTTCTGAAACTTGGTACTTCAGTAGGAAATGTGTCTCCGCGACTGTATGCAAAGTTTCGTTGCACAATTCGAATAAATGTGGAAGTTATAAACAAAAGCGATATCAACTTTAAAACGCGCTAAATTTTGTTGATGTTTTGCGTATTCAGTTTGTATCGACATATCTCCGGCAGTACAAGAGCTGCACTTCTGAAACTTGGTACTTCAGTAGAAAAGGCCTATTCGAGACTGTCTGCAAAGTTTCGTTGCACAATTCGAATAAATGTGGAAGTTATAAACAAAAGCGATATCTACTTTAAAACGCGCTAAATTTTGTTGATGTTTTGCGTATTCAGTTTGTATCGACATATCTCCGGCAGTACAAGAGCTGCACTTCTGAAACTTGGTACTTCAGTAGGAAATGTGTCTCCGCGACTGTATGCAAAGTTTCGTTGCACAATTCGAATAAATGTGAAAGTTATAAACAAAAGCGATATCAACTTTAAAACGCGCTAAATTTTGTTGATGTTTTGCGTATTCAGTTTGTATCGACATATCTCCGGCAGTACAAGAGCTGCACTTCTGAAACTTGGTACTTCAGTAGAAAAGGCCTATTCGAGACTGTCTGCAAAGTTTCGTTGCACAATTCGAATAAATGTGGAAGTTATACACAAAAGCGATATCAACTTTAAAACGCGCTAAATTTTGTTGATGTTTTGCGTATTCAGTTTGTATCGACATATCTCCGGCAGTACAAGAGCTGCACTTCTAAAACTTGGTACTTCATTAGGAAATGTGTCTCCGCGACTGTCTGCAAAGTTTCGTTGCACAATTCTAATAAATGTGGAAGTTATAAACAAAAACGATATCAACTTTAAAACGCGCTAAATTTTGTTGATGTTTTGCGTATTCAGTTTGTATCGACATATCTCCGGCAGTACAAGATCGGTACTTCTGAAACTTGGTACTTCAGTAGGAAATGTGTCTCCGCGACTGTCTGCCAAGTTTCGTGGCACAATTCGAATAAATGGGGAAGTTATACACAAAAGCGATATCAACTTTAAAACGCGCTAAATTTTGTTGATGTTTTGCGTATTCAGTTTGTATCGACATATCTCCGGCAGTACAAGAGCTGCACTTCTGAAACTTGGTACTTCAGTAGGAAATGTGTCTCCGCGACTGTATGCAAAGTTTCGTTGCACAATTCGAATAAATGTGGAAGTTATAAACAAAAGCGATATCAACTTTAAAACGCGCTAAATTTTGTTGATGTTTTGCGTATTCAGTTTGTATCGACATATCTCCGGCAGTACAATAGCTGCACTTCTGAAACTTGGTACTTCAGTAGAAAAGGCCTATTCGAGACTGTCTGCAAAGTTTCGTTGCACAATTCGAATAAATGTGGAAGTTATACACAAAAGTGATATCAACTTTAAAACTCGCTAAATTTTGTTGATGTTTTGCGTATTCAGTTTGTATCGACATATCTCCGGCAGTACAAGAGCTGCACTTCTGAAACTTGGTACTTCAGTAAGAAAATGTGTCTCCGCGACTGTCTGCAAAGTTTCGTTGCACAATTCGAATAAATGTGGAAGTTATAAACAAAAGCGATATCAACTTTAAAACGCGCTAAATTTTGTTGATGTTTTGCGTATTCAGTTTGTATCGACATATCTACGGTAGTACAAGAGCTGCACTTCTGAAACTTAATACTTCAGTAGTAAAAGCCTATCTGAGACTGTCTGCAAAGTTTCGTTGCACAATTCGAATAAATGTGGAAGTTATAAACAAAAGCGATATCAACTTTAAAACGCGCTAAATTTTGTTGATGTTTTGCGTATTCAGTTTGTATCGACATATCTCCGGCAGTACAAGATCTGCACTTTTGAAACTTGGTACTTCAGTAGGAAATGTGTCTCCGCGACTGTATGCAAAGTTTCGTTGCACAATTCGAATAAATGTGGAAGTTATAAACAAAAGCGATATCAACTTTAAAACGCGCTAAATTTTGTTGATGTTTTGCGTATTCAGTTTGTATCGACATATCTCCGGCAGTACAAGAGCTGCACTTCTGAAACTTGGTACTTCAGTAGGAAATGTGTCTCCGCGACTGTATGCAAAGTTTCGTTGCACAATTCGAATAAATGTGGAAGTTATAAACAAAAGCGATATCAACTTTAAAACGCGCTAAATTTTGTTGATGTTTTGCGTATTCAGTTTGTATCGACATATCTCCGGCAGTACAATAGCTGCACTTCTGAAACTTGGTACTTCAGTAGAAAAGGCCTATTCGAGACTGTCTGCAAAGTTTCGTTGCACAATTCGAATAAATGTGGAAGTTATACACAAAAGCGATATCAACTTTAAAACTCGCTAAATTTTGTTGATGTTTTGCGTATTCAGTTTGTATCGACATATCTCCGGCAGTACAAGAGCTGCACTTCTGAAACTTGGTACTTCAGTAAGAAAATGTGTCTCCGCGACTGTCTGCAAAGTTTCGTTGCACAATTCGAATAAATGTGGAAGTTATAAACAAAAGCGATATCAACTTTAAAACGCGCTAAATTTTGTTGATGTTTTGCGTATTCAGTTTGTATCGACATATCTCCGGTAGTACAAGAGCTGCACTTCTGAAACTTAATACTTCAGTAGTAAAAGCCTATCTGAGACTGTCTGCAAAGTTTCGTTGCACAATTCGAATAAATGTGGAAGTTATAAACAAAAGCGATATCAACTTTAAAACGCGCTAAATTTTGTTGATGTTTTGCGTATTCAGTTTGTATCGACATATCTCCGGCAGTACAAGATCTGCACTTTTTAAACTTGGTACTTCAGTTGGAAATGTGTCTCCGCGACTGTATGCAAAGTTTCGTTGCACAATTCGAATAAATGTGGAAGTTATAAACAAAAGCGATATCAACTTTAAAACGCGCTAAATTTTGTTGATGTTTTGCGTATTCAGTTTGTATCGACATATCTCCGGCAGTACAAGAGCTGCACTTCTGAAACTTGGTACTTCAGTAGGAAATGTGTCTCCGCGACTGTATGCAAAGTTTCGTTGCACAATTCGAATAAATGTGGAAGTTATAAACAAAAGCGATATCAACTTTAAAACGCGCTAAATTTTGTTGATGTTTTGCGTATTCAGTTTGTATCGACATATCTCCGGCAGTACAAGAGCTGCACTTCTGAAACTTGGTACTTCAGTAGAAAAGGCCTATTCGAGACTGTCTGCCAAGTTTCGTTGCACAATTCGAATAAATGTGGAAGTTATACACAAAAGCGATATCAACTTTAAAACGCGCTAAATTTTGTTGATGTTTTGCGTATTCAGTTTGTATCGACATATCTCCGGCAGTACAAGAGCTGCACTTCTGAAACTTGGTACTTCAGTAAGAAAATGTGTCTCCGCGACTGTCTGCAAAGTTTCGTTGCACAATTCGAATAAATGTGGAAGTTATAAACAAAAGCGATATCAACTTTAAAACGCGCTAAATTTTGTTGATGTTTTGCGTATTCAGTTTGTATCGACATATCTCCGGTAGTACAAGAGCTGCACTTCTGAAACTTGGTACTTCAGTAGAAAAGGCCTATTCGAGACTGTCTGCAAAGTTTCGTTGCACAATTCGAATAAATGTGGAAGTTATAAACAAAAGCGATATCAACTTTAAAACGCGCTAAATTGTGTTGATGTTTTGCGTATTCAGTTTGTATCGACATATCTCCGGCAGTACAAGATCTGCACTTTTGAAACTTGGTACTTCAGTAGGAAATGTGTCTCCGCGACTGTATGCAAAGTTTCGTTGCACAATTCGAATAAATGTGGAAGTTATAAACAAAAGCGATATCAACTTTAAAACGCGCTAAATTTTGTTGATGTTTTGCGTATTCAGTTTGTATCGACATATCTCCGGCAGTACAAGAGCTGCACTTCTGAAACTTGGTACTTCAGTAGGAAATGTGTCTCCGCGACTGTATGCAAAGTTTCGTTGCACAATTCGAATAAATGTGGAAGTTATAAACAAAAGCGATATCAACTTTAAAACGCGCTAAATTTTGTTGATGTTTTGCGTATTCAGTTTGTATCGACCTATCTCCGGCAGTACAAGAGCTGCACTTCTGAAACTTGGTACTTCAGTAGAAAAGGCCTATTCGAGACTGTCTGCAAAGTTTCGTTGCACAATTCGAATAAATGTGGAAGTTATACACAAAAGCGATATCAACTTTAAAACGCGCTAAATTTTGTTGATGTTTTGCGTATTCAGTTTGTATCGACATATCTCCGGCAGTACAAGATCTGCACTTTTGAAACTTGGTACTTCAGTAGGAAATGTGTCTCCGCGACTGTATGCAAAGTTTCGTTGCACAATTCGAATAAATGTGGAAGTTATAAACAAAAGCGATATCAACTTTAAAACGCGCTAAATTTTGTTGATGTTTTGCGTATTCAGTTTGTATCGACATATCTCCGGCAGTACAAGAGCTGCACTTCTGAAACTTGGTACTTCAGTAGGAAATGTGTCTCCGCGACTGTATGCAAAGTTTCGTTGCACAATTCGAATAAATGTGGAAGTTATAAACAAAAGCGATATCAACTTTAAAACGCGCTAAATTTTGTTGATGTTTTGCGTATTCAGTTTGTATCGACATATCTCCGGCAGTACAAGAGCTGCACTTCTGAAACTTGGTACTTCAGTAGAAAAGGCCTATTCGAGACTGTCTGCAAAGTTTCGTTGCACAATTCGAATAAATGTGGAAGTTATACACAAAAGCGATATCAACTTTAAAACGCGCTAAATTTTGTTGATGTTTTGCGTATTCAGTTTGTATCGACATATCTCCGGCAGTACAAGAGCTGCACTTCTGAAACTTGGTACTTCAGTAAGAAAATGTGTCTCCGCGACTGTCTGCAAAGTTTCGTTGCACAATTCGAATAAATGTGGAAGTTATAAACAAAAGCGATATCAACTTTAAAACGCGCTAAATTTTGTTGATGTTTTGCGTATTCAGTTTGTATCGACATATCTCCGGTAGTACAAGAGCTGCACTTCTGAAACTTGGTACTTCAGTAGAAAAGGCCTATTCGAGACTGTCTGCAAAGTTTCGTTGCACAATTCGAATAAATGTGGAAGTTATAAACAAAAGCGATATCAACTTTAAAACGCGCTAAATTGTGTTGATGTTTTGCGTATTCAGTTTGTATCGACATATCTCCGGCAGTACAAGATCTGCACTTTTGAAACTTGGTACTTCAGTAGGAAATGTGTCTCCGCGACTGTATGCAAAGTTTCGTTGCACAATTCGAATAAATGTGGAAGTTTTAAACAAAAGCGATATCAACTTTAAAACGCGCTAAATTTTGTTGATGTTTTGCGTATTCAGTTTGTATCGACATATCTCCGGCAGTACAAGAGCTGCACTTCTGAAACTTGGTACTTCAGTAGGAAATCTGTCTCCGCGACTGTATGCAAAGTTTCGTTGCACAATTCGAATAAATGTGGAAGTTATAAACAAAAGCGATATCAACTTTAAAACGCGCTAAATTTTGTTGATGTTTTGCGTATTCAGTTTGTATCGACATATCTCCGGCAGTACAAGAGCTGCACTTCTGAAACTTGGTACTTCAGTAGAAAAGGCCTATTCGAGACTGTCTGCAAAGTTTCGTTGCACAATTCGAATAAATGTGGAAGTTATACACAAAAGCGATATCAACTTTAAAACGCGCTAAATTTTGTTCATGTTTTGCGTATTCAGTTTGTATCGACATATCTCCGGCAGTACAAGAGCTGCACTTCTGAAACTTGGTACTTCAGTAGGAAATGTGTCTCCGCGACTGTCTGCAAAGTTTCGTTGCACAATTCGAATAAATGTGGAAGTTATAAACAAAAACGATATCAACTTTAAAACGCGCTAAATTTTGTTGATGTTTTGCGTATTCAGTTTGTATCGACATATCTCCGGCAGTACAACATCTGCACTTCTGAAACTTGGTACTTCAGTAGGAAATGTGTCTCCGCGACTGTCTGCCAAGTTTCGTGGCACAATTCGAATAAATGGGGAAGTTATACACAAAAGCGATATCAACTTTAAAACGCGCTAAATTTTGTTGATGTTTTGCGTATTCAGTTTGTATCGACATATCTCCGGCAGTACAAGAGCTGCACTTCTGAAACTTGGTACTTCAGTAGGAAATGTGTCTCCGCGACTGTATGCAAAGTTTCGTTGCACAATTCGAATAAATGTGGAAGTTATAAACAAAAGCGATATCAACTTTAAAACGCGCTAAATTTTGTTGATGTTTTGCGTATTCAGTTTGTATCGACATATCTCCGGCAGTACAAGAGCTGCACTTCTGAAACTTGGTACTTCAGTAGAAAAGGCCTATTCGAGACTGTCTGCAAAGTTTCGTTGCACAATTCGAATAAATGTGAAAGTTATACACAAAAGCGATATCAACTTTAAAACGCGCTAAATTTTGTTGATGTTTTGCGTATTCAGTTTTTATCGACATATCTCCGGCAGTACAAGATCTGCACTTTTGAAACTTGGTACTTCAGTAGGAAATGTGTCTCCGCGACTGTATGCAAAGTTTCGTTGCACAATTCGAATAAATGTGGAAGTTATAAACAAAAGCGATATCAACTTTAAAACGCGCTAAATTTTGTTGATGTTTTGCGTATTCAGTTTGTATCGACATATCTCCGGCAGTACAAGAGCTGCACTTCTGAAACTTGGTACTTCAGTAGGAAATGTGTCTCCGCGACTGTATGCAAAGTTTCGTTGCACAATTCGAATAAATGTGGAAGTTATAAACAAAAGCGATATCAACTTTAAAACGCGCTAAATTTTGTTGATGTTTTGCGTATTCAGTTTGTATCGACATATCTCCGGCAGTACAAGAGCTGCACTTCTGAAACTTGGTACTTCAGTAGAAAAGGCCTATTCGAGACTGTCTGCAAAGTTTCGTTGCACAATTCGAATAAATGTGGAAGTTATACACAAAAGCGATATCAACTTTAAAACGCGCTAAATTTTGTTCATGTTTTGCGTATTCAGTTTGTATCGACATATCTCCGGCAGTACAAGAGCTGCACTTCTGAAACTTGGTACTTCAGTAGGAAATGTGTCTCCGCGACGGTCTGCAAAGTTTCGTTGCACAATTCGAATAAATGTGGAAGTTATAAACAAAAACGATATCAACTTTAAAACGCGCTAAATTTTGTTGATGTTTTGCGTATTCAGTTTGTATCGACATATCTCCGGCAGTACAACATCTGCACTTCTGAAACTTGGTACTTCAGTAGAAAATGTGTCTCCGCGACTGTCTGCCAAGTTTCGTGGCACAATTCGAATAAATAGGGGAAGTTATACACAAAAGCGATATCAACTTTAAAACGCGCTAAATTTTGTTGATGTTTTGCGTATTCAGTTTTTATCGACATATCTCCGGCAGTACAAGAGCTGCACTTCTGAAACTTGGTACTTCAGTAGGAAATGTGTCTCCGCGACTGTATGCAAAGTTTCGTTGCACAATTCGAATAAATGTGGAAGTTATAAACAAAAGCGATATCAACTTTAAAACGCGCTAAATTTTGTTGATGTTTTGCGTATTCAGTTTGTATCGACATATCTCCGGCAGTACAAGAGCTGCACTTCTGAAACTTCGTACTTCAGTAGAAAAGGCCTATTCGAGACTGTCTGCAAAGTTTCGTTGCACAATTCGAATAAATGTGAAAGTTATACACAAAAGCGATATCAACTTTAAAACGCGCTAAATTTTGTTGATGTTTTGCGTATTCAGTTTGTATCGACATATCTCCGGCAGTACAAGATCTGCACTTTTGAAACTTGGTACTTCAGTAGGAAATGTGTCTCCGCGACTGTATGCAAAGTTTCGTTGCACAATTCGAATAAATGTGGAAGTTATAAACAAAAGCGATATCTACTTTAAAACGCGCTAAATTTTGTTGATGTTTTGCGTATTCAGTTTGTATCGACATATCTCCGGCAGTACAAGAGCTGCACTTCTGAAACTTGGTACTTCAGTAGGAAATGTGTCTCCGCGACTGTATGCAAAGTTTCGTTGCACAATTCGAATAAATGTAGAAGTTATAAACAAAAGCGATATCAACTTTAAAACGCGCTAAATTTTGTTGATGTTTTGCGTATTCAGTTTGTATCGACATATCTCCGGCAGTACAAGAGCTGCACTTCTGAAACTTGGTACTTCAGTAGAAAAGGCCTATTCGAGACTGTCTGCAAAGTTTCGTTGCACAATTCGAATAAATGTGGAAGTTATACACAAAAGCGATATCAACTTTAAAACGCGCTAAATTTTGTTGATGTTTTGCGTATTCAGTTTGTATCGACATATCTCCGGCAGTACAAGAGCTGCACTTCTAAAACTTGGTACTTCGGTAGGAAATGTGTCTTCGCGACTGTCTGCAAAGTTTCGTTGCACAATTCGAATAAATGTGGAAGTTATAAACAAAAACGATATCAACTTTAAAACGCGCTAAATTTTGTTGATGTTTTGCGTATTCGGTTTGTATCGACATATCTCCGGCAGTACAAGATCTGCACTTCTGAAACTTGGTACTTCAGTAGGAAATGTGTCTCCGCGACTGTCTGCCAAGTTTCGTGGCACAATTCGAATAAATGGGGAAGTTATACACAAAAGCGATATGAACTTTAAAACGCGCTAAATTTTGTTGATGTTTTGCGTATTCAGTTTGTATCGACATATCTCCGGCAGTACAAGAGCTGCACTTCTGAAACTTGGTACTTCAGTAGGAAATGTGTCTCCGCGACTGTATGCAAAGTTTCGTTGCACAATTCGAATAAATGTGGAAGTTATAAACAAAAGCGATATCAACTTTAAAACGCGCTAAATTTTGTTGATGTTTTGCGTATTCAGTTTGTATCGACATATCTCCGGCAGTACAAGAGCTGCACTTCTGAAACTTGGTACTTCAGTAGAAAAGGCCTATTCGAGACTGTCTGCAAAGTTTCGTTGCACAATTCGAATAAATGTGGAAGTTATACACAAAAGCGATATCAACTTTAAAACGCGCTAAATTTTGTTGATGTTTTGCGTATTCAGTTTGTATCGACATATCTCCGGCAGTACAAGAGCTGCACTTCTGAAACTTGGTACTTCAGTAAGAAAATGTGTCTCCGCGACTGTCTGCAAAGTTTCGTTGCACAATTCGAATAAATGTGGAAGTTATAAACAAAAGCGATATCAACTTTAAAACGCGCTAAATTTTGTTGATGTTTTGCGTATTCAGTTTGTATCGACATATCTCCGGCAGTACAAGAGCTGCACTTCTGAAACTTGGTACTTCAGTAGAAAAGGCCTATTCGAGACTGTCTGCAAAGTTTCGTTGCACAATTCGAATAAATGTGGAAGTTATACACAAAAGCGATATCAACTTTAAAACGCGCTAAATTTTGTTGATGTTTTGCGTATTCAGTTTGTATCGACATATCTCCGGCAGTACAAGAGCTGCACTTCTGAAACTTGGTACTTCAGTAAGAAAATGTGTCTCCGCGACTGTCTGCAAAGTTTCGTTGCACAATTCGAATAAATGTGGAAGTTATAAACAAAAGCGATATCAACTTTAAAACGCGCTAAATTTTGTTGATGTTTTGCGTATTCAGTTTGTATCGACATATCTCCGGTAGTACAAGAGCTGCACTTCTGAAACTTGGTACTTCAGTAGAAAAGGCCTATTCGAGACTGTCTGCAAAGTTTCGTTGCACAATTCGAATAAATGTGGAAGTTATACACAAAAGCGATATCAACTTTAAAACGCGCTAAATTTTGTTGATGTTTTGCGTATTCAGTTTGTATCGACATATCTCCGGCAGTACAAGAGCTGCACTTCTGAAACTTGGTACTTTAGTAAGAAAATGTGTCTCCGCGACTGTCTGCAAAGTTTCGTTGCACAATTCGAATAAATGTGGAAGTTATAAACAAAAGCGATATCAACTTTAAAACGCGCTAAATTTTGTTGATGTTTTGCGTATTCAGTTTGTATCGACATATCTCCGGCAGTACAAGAGCTGCACTTCTGAAACTTGGTACTTCAGTAGAAAAGGCCTATTCGAGACTGTCTGCAAAGTTTCGTTGCACAATTCGAATAAATGTGGAAGTTATACACAAAAGCGATTTCAACTTTAAAACGCGCTAAATTTTGTTGATGTTTTGCGTATTCAGTTTGTATCGACATATCTCCGGCAGTACAAGAGCTGCACTTCTGAAACTTGGTACTTCAGTAAGAAAATGTGTCTCCGCGACTGTCTGCAAAGTTTCGTTGCACAATTCGAATAAATGTGGAAGTTATAAACAAAAGCGATATCAACTTTAAAACGCGCTAAATTTTGTTGATGTTTTGCGTATTCAGTTTGTATCGACATATCTCCGGTAGTACAAGAGCTGCACTTCTGAAACTTGGTACTTCAGTAGAAAAGGCCTATTCGAGACTGTCTGCAAAGTTTCGTTGCACAATTCGAATAAATGTGGAAGTTATAAACAAAAGCGATATCAACTTTAAAACGCGCTAAATTGTGTTGATGTTTTGCGTATTCAGTTTGTATCGACATATCTCCGGCAGTACAAGATCTGCACTTTTGAAACTTGGTACTTCAGTAGGAAATGTGTCTCCGCGACTGTATGCAAAGTTTCGTTGCACAATTCGAATAAATGTGGAAGTTATAAACAAAAGCGATATCAACTTTAAAACGCGCTAAATTTTGTTGATGTTTGCGTATTCAGTTTGTATCGACATATCTCCGGCAGTACAAGAGCTGCACTTCTGAAACTTGGTACTTCAGTAGGAAATGTGTCTCCGCGACTGTATGCAAAGTTTCGTTGCACAATTCGAATAAATGTGGAAGTTATAAACAAAAGCGATATCAACTTTAAAACGCGCTAAATTTTGTTGATGTTTTGCGTATTCAGTTTGTATCGACATATCTCCGGCAGTACAAGAGCTGCACTTCTGAAACTTGGTACTTCAGTAGAAAAGGCCTATTCGAGACTGTCTGCAAAGTTTCGTTGCACAATTCGAATAAATGTGGAAGTTATACACAAAAGCGATATCAACTTTAAAACGCGCTAAATTTTGTTGATGTTTTGCGTATTCAGTTTGTATCGACATATCTCCGGCAGTACAAGAGCTGCACTTCTGAAACTTGGTACTTTAGTAAGAAAATGTGTCTCCGCGACTGTCTGCAAAGTTTCGTTGCACAATTCGAATAAATGTGGAAGTTATAAACAAAAGCGATATCAACTTTAAAACGCGCTAAATTTTGTTGATGTTTTGCGTATTCAGTTTGTATCGACATATCTCCGGCAGTACAAGAGCTGCACTTCTGAAACTTGGTACTTCAGTAGAAAAGGCCTATTCGAGACTGTCTGCAAAGTTTCGTTGCACAATTCGAATAAATGTGGAAGTTATACACAAAAGCGATATCAACTTTAAAACGCGCTAAATTTTGTTGATGTTTTGCGTATTCAGTTTGTATCGACATATCTCCGGCAGTACAAGAGCTGCACTTCTGAAACTTGGTACTTCAGTAAGAAAATGTGTCTCCGCGACTGTCTGCAAAGTTTCGTTGCACAATTCGAATAAATGTGGAAGTTATAAACAAAAGCGATATCAACTTTAAAACGCGCTAAATTTTGTTGATGTTTTGCGTATTCAGTTTGTATCGACATATCTCCGGTAGTACAAGAGCTGCACTTCTGAAACTTGGTACTTCAGTAGAAAAGGCCTATTCGAGACTGTCTGCAAAGTTTCGTTGCACAATTCGAATAAATGTGGAAGTTATAAACAAAAGCGATATCAACTTTAAAACGCGCTAAATTGTGTTGATGTTTTGCGTATTCAGTTTGTATCGACATATCTCCGGCAGTACAAGATCTGCACTTTTGAAACTTGGTACTTCAGTAGGAAATGTGTCTCCGCGACTGTATGCAAAGTTTCGTTGCACAATTCGAATAAATGTGGAAGTTATAAACAAAAGCGATATCAACTTTAAAACGCGCTAAATTTTGTTGATGTTTGCGTATTCAGTTTGTATCGACATATCTCCGGCAGTACAAGAGCTGCACTTCTGAAACTTGGTACTTCAGTAGGAAATGTGTCTCCGCGACTGTATGCAAAGTTTCGTTGCACAATTCGAATAAATGTGGAAGTTATAAACAAAAGCGATATCAACTTTAAAACGCGCTAAATTTTGTTGATGTTTTGCGTATTCAGTTTGTATCGACATATCTCCGGCAGTACAAGAGCTGCACTTCTGAAACTTGGTACTTCAGTAGAAAAGGCCTATTCGAGACTGTCTGCAAAGTTTCGTTGCACAATTCGAATAAATGTGGAAGTTATACACAAAAGCGATATCAACTTTAAAACGCGCTAAATTTTGTTCATGTTTTGCGTATTCAGTTTGTATCGACATATCTCCGGCAGTACAAGAGCTGCACTTCTGAAACTTGGTACTTCAGTAGGAAATGTGTCTCCGCGACTGTCTGCAAAGTTTCGTTGCACAATTCGAATAAATGTGGAAGTTATAAACAAAAACGATATCAACTTTAAAACGCGCTAAATTTTGTTGATGTTTTGCGTATTCAGTTTGTATCGACATATCTCCGGCAGTACAAGAGCTGCACTTCTGAAACTTGTTACTTCAGTAGAAAAGGCCTATTCGAGACTGTCTGCAAAGTTTCGTTGCACAATTCGAATAAATGTGAAAGTTATACACAAAAGCGATATCAACTTTAAAACGCGCTAAATTTTGTTGATGTTTTGCGTATTCAGTTTGTATCGACATATCTCCGGCAGTACAAGATCTGCACTTTTGAAACTTGGTACTTCAGTAGGAAATGTGTCTCCGCGACTGTATGCAAAGTTTCGTTGCACAATTCGAATAAATGTGGAAGTTATAAACAAAAGCGATATCTACTTTAAAACGCGCTAAATTTTGTTGATGTTTTGCGTATTCAGTTTGTATCGACATATCTCCGGCAGTACAAGAGCTGCACTTCTGAAACTTGGTACTTCAGTAGGAAATGTGTCTCCGCCACTGTATGCAAAGTTTCGTTGCACAATTCGAATAAATGTAGAAGTTATAAACAAAAGCGATATCAACTTTAAAACGCGCTAAATTTTGTTGATGTTTTGCGTATTCAGTTTGTATCGACATATCTCCGGCAGTACAAGAGCTGCACTTCTGAAACTTGGTACTTCAGTAGAAAAGGCCTATTCGAGACTGTCTGCAAAGTTTCGTTGCACAATTCGAATAAATGTGGAAGTTATACACAAAAGCGATATCAACTTTAAAACGCGCTAAATTTTGTTGATGTTTTGCGTATTCAGTTTGTATCGACATATCTCCGGCAGTAAAAGATCTGCACTTCTGAAACTTGGTACTGTAGTAGGAAATGTGTCTCCGCGACTGTCTGCAAAGTTTCGTTGCACAATTCGAATAAATGTGGAAGTTATAAACAAAAACGATATCAACTTTAAAACGCGCTAAATTTTGTTGATGTTTTGCGTATTCAGTTTGTATCGACATATCTCCGGCAGTACAAGATCTGCACTTCTGAAACTTGGTACTTCAGTAGGAAATGTGTCTCCGCGACTGTCTGCCAAGTTTCGTGGCACAATTCGAATAAATGGGGAAGTTATACACAAAAGCGATATGAACTTTAAAACGCGCTAAATTTTGTTGATGTTTTGCGTATTCAGTTTGTATCGACATATCTCCGGCAGTACAAGAGCTGCACTTCTGAAACTTGGTACTTCAGTAGGAAATGTGTCTCCGCGACTGTATGCAAAGTTTCGTTGCACAATTCGAATAAATGTGGAAGTTATAAACAAAAGCGATATCAACTTTAAAACGCGCTAAATTTTGTTGATGTTTTGCGTATTCAGTTTGTATCGACATATCTCCGGCAGTACAAGAGCTGCACTTCTGAAACTTGGTACTTCAGTAGAAAAGGCCTATTCGAGACTGTCTGCAAAGTTTCGTTGCACAATTCGAATAAATGTGGAAGTTATACACAAAAGCGATATCAACTTTAAAACGCGCTAAATTTTGTTGATGTTTTGCGTATTCAGTTTGTATCGACATATCTCCGGCAGTACAAGAGCTGCACTTCTGAAACTTGGTACTTCAGTAAGAAAATGTGTCTCCGCGACTGTCTGCAAAGTTTCGTTGCACAATTCGAATAAATGTGGAAGTTATAAACAAAAGCGATATCAACTTTAAAACGCGCTAAATTTTGTTGATGTTTTGCGTATTCAGTTTGTATCGACATATCTCCGGCAGTACAAGAGCTGCACTTCTGAAACTTGGTACTTCAGTAGAAAAGGCCTATTCGAGACTGTCTGCAAAGTTTCGTTGCACAATTCGAATAAATGTGGAAGTTATACACAAAAGCGATATCAACTTTAAAACGCGCTAAATTTTGTTGATGTTTTGCGTATTCAGTTTGTATCGACATATCTCCGGCAGTACAAGAGCTGCACTTCTGAAACTTGGTACTTCAGTAAGAAAATGTGTCTCCGCGACTGTCTGCAAAGTTTCGTTGCACAATTCGAATAAATGTGGAAGTTATAAACAAAAGCGATATCAACTTTAAAACGCGCTAAATTTTGTTGATGTTTTGCGTATTCAGTTTGTATCGACATATCTCCGGTAGTACAAGAGCTGCACTTCTGAAACTTGGTACTTCAGTAGAAAAGGCCTATTCGAGACTGTCTGCAAAGTTTCGTTGCACAATTCGAATAAATGTGGAAGTTATACACAAAAGCGATATCAACTTTAAAACGCGCTAAATTTTGTTGATGTTTTGCGTATTCAGTTTGTATCGACATATCTCCGGCAGTACAAGAGCTGCACTTCTGAAACTTGGTACTTTAGTAAGAAAATGTGTCTCCGCGACTGTCTGCAAAGTTTCGTTGCACAATTCGAATAAATGTGGAAGTTATAAACAAAAGCGATATCAACTTTAAAACGCGCTAAATTTTGTTGATGTTTTGCGTATTCAGTTTGTATCGACATATCTCCGGCAGTACAAGAGCTGCACTTCTGAAACTTGGTACTTCAGTAGAAAAGGCCTATTCGAGACTGTCTGCAAAGTTTCGTTGCACAATTCGAATAAATGTGGAAGTTATACACAAAAGCGATATCAACTTTAAAACGCGCTAAATTTTGTTGATGTTTTGCGTATTCAGTTTGTATCGACATATCTCCGGCAGTACAAGAGCTGCACTTCTGAAACTTGGTACTTCAGTAAGAAAATGTGTCTCCGCGACTGTCTGCAAAGTTTCGTTGCACAATTCGAATAAATGTGGAAGTTATAAACAAAAGCGATATCAACTTTAAAACGCGCTAAATTTTGTTGATGTTTTGCGTATTCAGTTTGTATCGACATATCTCCGGTAGTACAAGAGCTGCACTTCTGAAACTTGGTACTTCAGTAGAAAAGGCCTATTCGAGACTGTCTGCAAAGTTTCGTTGCACAATTCGAATAAATGTGGAAGTTATAAACAAAAGCGATATCAACTTTAAAACGCGCTAAATTGTGTTGATGTTTTGCGTATTCAGTTTGTATCGACATATCTCCGGCAGTACAAGATCTGCACTTTTGAAACTTGGTACTTCAGTAGGAAATGTGTCTCCGCGACTGTATGCAAAGTTTCGTTGCACAATTCGAATAAATGTGGAAGTTATAAACAAAAGCGATATCAACTTTAAAACGCGCTAAATTTTGTTGATGTTTTGCGTATTCAGTTTGTATCTACATATCTCCGGCAGTACAAGAGCTGCACTTCTGAAACTTGGTACTTCAGTAGAAAAGGCCTATTCGAGACTGTCTGCAAAGTTTCGTTGCACAATTCGAATAAATGTGGAAGTTATACACAAAAGCGATATCAACTTTAAAACGCGCTAAATTTTGTTGATGTTTTGCGTATTCAGTTTGTATCGACATATCTCCGGCAGTACAAGAGCTGCACTTCTGAAACTTGGTACTTCAGTAAGAAAATGTGTCTCCGCGACTGTCTGCAAAGTTTCGTTGCACAATTCGAATAAATGTGGAAGTTATAAACAAAAGCGATATCAACTTTAAAACGCGCTAAATTTTGTTGATGTTTTGCGTATTCAGTTTGTATCGACATATCTCCGGCAGTACAAGAGCTGCACTTCTGAAACTTTGTACTTCAGTAGAAAAGGCCTATTCGAGACTGTCTGCAAAGTTTCGTTGCACAATTCGAATAAATGTGGAAGTTATACACAAAAGCGATATCAACTTTAAAACGCGCTAAATTTTGTTGATGTTTTGCGTATTCAGTTTGTATCGACATATCTCCGGCAGTACAAGAGCTGCACTTCTGAAACTTGGTACTTCAGTAAGAAAATGTGTCTCCGCGACTGTCTGCAAAGTTTCGTTGCACAATTCGAATAAATGTGGAAGTTATAAACAAAAGCGATATCAACTTTAAAACGCGCTAAATTTTGTTGATGTTTTGCGTATTCAGTTTGTATCGACATATCTCCGGTAGTACAAGAGCTGCACTTCTGAAACTTGGTACTTCAGTAGAAAAGGCCTATTCGAGACTGTCTGCAAAGTTTCGTTGCACAATTCGAATAAATGTGGAAGTTATACACAAAAGCGATATCAACTTTAAAACGCGCTAAATTTTGTTGATGTTTTGCGTATTCAGTTTGTATCGACATATCTCCGGCAGTACAAGAGCTGCACTTCTGAAACTTGGTACTTTAGTAAGAAAATGTGTCTCCGCGACTGTCTGCAAAGTTTCGTTGCACAATTCGAATAAATGTGGAAGTTATAAACAAAAGCGATATCAACTTTAAAACGCGCTAAATTTTGTTGATGTTTTGCGTATTCAGTTTGTATCGACATATCTCCGGCAGTACAAGAGCTGCACTTCTGAAACTTGGTACTTCAGTAGAAAAGGCCTATTCGAGACTGTCTGCAAAGTTTCGTTGCACAATTCGAATAAATGTGGAAGTTATACACAAAAGCGATATCAACTTTAAAACGCGCTAAATTTTGTTGATGTTTTGCGTATTCAGTTTGTATCGACATATCTCCGGCAGTACAAGAGCTGCACTTCTGAAACTTGGTACTTCAGTAAGAAAATGTGTCTCCGCGACTGTCTGCAAAGTTTCGTTGCACAATTCGAATAAATGTGGAAGTTATAAACAAAAGCGATATCAACTTTAAAACGCGCTAAATTTTGTTGATGTTTTGCGTATTCAGTTTGTATCGACATATCTCCGGTAGTACAAGAGCTGCACTTCTGAAACTTGGTACTTCAGTAGAAAAGGCCTATTCGAGACTGTCTGCAAAGTTTCGTTGCACAATTCGAATAAATGTGGAAGTTATAAACAAAAGCGATATCAACTTTAAAACGCGCTAAATTGTGTTGATGTTTTGCGTATTCAGTTTGTATCGACATATCTCCGGCAGTACAAGATCTGCACTTTTGAAACTTGGTACTTCAGTAGGAAATGTGTCTCCGCGACTGTATGCAAAGTTTCGTTGCACAATTCGAATAAATGTGGAAGTTATAAACAAAAGCGATATCAACTTTAAAACGCGCTAAATTTTGTTGATGTTTTGCGTATTCAGTTTGTATCGACATATCTCCGGCAGTACAAGAGCTGCACTTCTGAAACTTGGTACTTCAGAAGGAAATGTGTCTCCGCGACTGTATGCAAAGTTTCGTTGCACAATTCGAATAAATGTGGAAGTTATAAACAAAAGCGATATCAACTTTAAAACGCGCTAAATTTTGTTGATGTTTTGCGTATTCAGTTTGTATCTACATATCTCCGGCAGTACAAGAGCTGCACTTCTGAAACTTGGTACTTCAGTAGAAAAGGCCTATTCGAGACTGTCTGCAAAGTTTCGTTGCACAATTCGAATAAATGTGGAAGTTATACACAAAAGCGATATCAACTTTAAAACGCGCTAAATTTTGTTGATGTTTTGCGTATTCAGTTTGTATCGACATATCTCCGGCAGTACAAGAGCTGCACTTCTGAAACTTGGTACTTCAGTAGAAAAGGCCTATTCGAGACTGTCTGCAAAGTTTCGTTGCACAATTCGAATAAATGTGGAAGTTATACACAAAAGCGATATCAACTTTAAAACGCGCTAAATTTTGTTGATGTTTTGCGTATTCAGTTTGTATCGACATATCTCCGGCAGTACAAGAGCTGCACTTCTGAAACTTGGTACTTCAGTAAGAAAATGTGTCTCCGCGACTGTCTGCAAAGTTTCGTTGCACAATTCGAATAAATGTGGAAGTTATAAACAAAAGCGATATCAACTTTAAAACGCGCTAAATTTTGTTGATGTTTTGCGTATTCAGTTTGTATCGACATATCTCCGGTAGTACAAGAGCTGCACTTCTGAAACTTGGTACTTCAGTAGAAAAGGCTTATTCGAGACTGTCTGCAAAGTTTCGTTGCACAATTCGAATAAATGTGGAAGTTATACACAAAAGCGATATCAACTTTAAAACGCGCTAAATTTTGTTGATGTTTTGCGTATTCAGTTTGTATCGACATATCTCCGGCAGTACAAGAGCTGCACTTCTGAAACTTGGTACTTTAGTAAGAAAATGTGTCTCCGCGACTGTCTGCAAAGTTTCGTTGCACAATTCGAATAAATGTGGAAGTTATAAACAAAAGCGATATCAACTTTAAAACGCGCTAAATTTTGTTGATGTTTTGCGTATTCAGTTTGTATCGACATATCTCCGGCAGTACAAGAGCTGCACTTCTGAAACTTGGTACTTCAGTAGAAAAGGCCTATTCGAGACTGTCTGCAAAGTTTCGTTGCACAATTCGAATAAATGTGGAAGTTATACACAAAAGCGATATCAACTTTAAAACGCGCTAAATTTTGTTGATGTTTTGCGTATTCAGTTTGTATCGACATATCTCCGGCAGTACAAGAGCTGCACTTCTGAAACTTGGTACTTCAGTAAGAAAATGTGTCTCCGCGACTGTCTGCAAAGTTTCGTTGCACAATTCGAATAAATGTGGAAGTTATAAACAAAAGCGATATCAACTTTAAAACGCGCTAAATTTTGTTGATGTTTTGCGTATTCAGTTTGTATCGACATATCTCCGGTAGTACAAGAGCTGCACTTCTGAAACTTGGTACTTCAGTAGAAAAGGCCTATTCGAGACTGTCTGCAAAGTTTCGTTGCACAATTCGAATAAATGTGGAAGTTATAAACAAAAGCGATATCAACTTTAAAACGCGCTAAATTGTGTTGATGTTTTGCGTATTCAGTTTGTATCGACATATCTCCGGCAGTACAAGATCTGCACTTTTGAAACTTGGTACTTCAGTAGGAAATGTGTCTCCGCGACTGTATGCAAAGTTTCGTTGCACAATTCGAATAAATGTGGAAGTTATAAACAAAAGCGATATCAACTTTAAAACGCGCTAAATTTTGTTGATGTTTTGCGTATTCAGTTTGTATCGACATATCTCCGGCAGTACAAGAGCTGCACTTCTGAAACTTGGTACTTCAGAAGGAAATGTGTCTCCGCGACTGTATGCAAAGTTTCGTTGCACAATTCGAATAAATGTGGAAGTTATAAACAAAAGCGATATCAACTTTAAAACGCGCTAAATTTTGTTGATGTTTTGCGTATTCAGTTTGTATCGACATATCTCCGGCAGTACAAGAGCTGCACTTCTGAAACTTGGTACTTCAGTAGAAAAGGCCTATTCGAGACTGTCTGCAAAGTTTCGTTGCACAATTCGAATAAATGTGGAAGTTATACACAAAAGCGATATCAACTTTAAAACGCGCTAAATTTTGTTCATGTTTTGCGTATTCAGTTTGTATCGACATATCTCCGGCAGTACAAGAGCTGCACTTCTGAAACTTTGTACTTCAGTAGGAAATGTGTCTCCGCGACTGTCTGCAAAGTTTCGTTGCACAATTCGAATAAATGTGGAAGTTATAAACAAAAACGATATCAACTTTAAAACGCGCTAAATTTTGTTGATGTTTTGCGTATTCAGTTTGTATCGACATATCTCCGGCAGTACAAGAGCTGCACTTCTGAAACTTGGTACTTCAGTAGAAAAGGCCTATTCGAGACTGTCTGCAAAGTTTCGTTGCACAATTCGAATAAATGTGAAAGTTATACACAAAAGCGATATCAACTTTAAAACGCGCTAAATTTTGTTGATGTTTTGCGTATTCAGTTTGTATCGACATATCTCCGGCAGTACAAGATCTGCACTTTTGAAACTTGGTACTTCAGTAGGAAATGTGTCTCCGCGACTGTATGCAAAGTTTCGTTGCACAATTCGAATAAATGTGGAAGTTATAAACAAAAGCGATATCAACTTTAAAACGCGCTAAATTTTGTTGATGTTTTGCGTATTCAGTTTGTATCGACATATCTCCGGCAGTACAAGAGCTGCACTTCTGAAACTTGGTACTTCAGTAGGAAATGTGTCTCCGCGACTGTATGCAAAGTTTCGTTGCACAATTCGAATAAATGTGGAAGTTATAAACAAAAGCGATATCAACTTTAAAACGCGCTAAATTTTGTTGATGTTTTGCGTATTCAGTTTGTATCGACATATCTCCGGCAGTACAAGAGCTGCACTTCTGAAACTTGGTACTTCAGTAGAAAAGGCCTATTCGAGACTGTCTGCAAAGTTTCGTTGCACAATTCGAATAAATGTGGAAGTTATACACAAAAGCGATATCAACTTTAAAACGCGCTTAATTTTGTTCATGTTTTGCGTATTCAGTTTGTATCGACATATCTCCGGCAGTACAAGAGCTGCACTTCTGAAACTTGGTACTTCAGTAGAAAATCTGTCTCCGCGACTGTCTGCAAAGTTTCGTTGCACAATTCGAATAAATGTGGAAGTTATAAACAAAAACGATATCAACTTTAAAACGCGCTAAATTTTGTTGATGTTTTGCGTATTCAGTTTGTATCGACATATCTCCGGTAGTACAAGAGCTGCACTTCTGAAACTTGGTACTTCAGTAGGAAATGTGTCTCCGCGACTGTCTGCCAAGTTTCGTGGCACAATTCGAATAAATGGGGAAGTTATACACAAAAGCGATATCAACTTTAAAACGCGCTAAATTTTGTTGATGTTTTGCGTATTCAGTTTGTATCGACATATCTCCGGCAGTACAAGAGCTGCACTTCTGAAACTTGGTACTTCAGTAGGAAATGTGTCTCCGCGACTGTATGCAAAGTTTCGTTGCACAATTCGAATAAATGTGGAAGTTATAAACAAAAGCGATATCAACTTTAAAACGCGCTAAATTTTGTTGATGTTTTGCGTATTCAGTTTGTATCGACATATCTCCGGCAGTACAAGAGCTGCACTTCTGAAACTTGGTACTTCAGTAGAAAAGGCCTATTCGAGACTGTCTGCAAAGTTTCGTTGCACAATTCGAATAAATGTGAAAGTTATACACAAAAGCGATATCAACTTTAAAACGCGCTAAATTTTGTTGATGTTTTGCGTATTCAGTTTGTATCGACATATCTCCGGCAGTACAAGATCTGCACTTTTGAAACTTGGTACTTCAGTAGGAAATGTGTCTCCGCGACTGTATGCAAAGTTTCGTTGCACAATTCGAATAAATGTGGAAGTTATAAACAAAAGCGATATCTACTTTAAAACGCGCTAAATTTTGTTGATGTTTTGCGTATTCAGTTTGTATCGACATATCTCCGGCAGTACCAGAGCTGCACTTCTGAAACTTGGTACTTCAGTAGGAAATGTGTCTCCGCGACTGTATGCAAAGTTTCGTTGCACAATTCGAATAAATGTAGAAGTTATAAACAAAAGCGATATCAACTTTAAAACGCGCTAAATTTTGTTGATGTTTTGCGTATTCAGTTTGTATCGACATATCTCCGGCAGTACAAGAGCTGCACTTCTGAAACTTGGTACTTCAGTAGAAAAGGCCTATTCGAGACTGTCTGCAAAGTTTCGTTGCACAATTCGAATAAATGTGGAAGTTATACACAAAAGCGATATCAACTTTAAAACGCGCTAAATTTTGTTGATGTTTTGCGTATTCAGTTTGTATCGACATATCTCCTGCAGTACAAGAGCTGCACTTCTAAAACTTGGTACTTCAGTAGGAAATGTGTCTCCGCGACTGTCTGCAAAGTTTCGTTGCACAATTCGAATAAATGTGGAAGTTATAAACAAAAACGATATCAACTTTAAAACGCGCTAAATTTTGTTGATGTTTTGCGTATTCAGTTTGTATCGACATATCTCCGGCAGTACAAGATCTGCACTTCTGAAACTTGGTACTTCAGTAGGAAATGTGTCTCCGCGACTGTCTACCAAGTTTCGTGGCACAATTCGAATAAATGGGGAAGTTATACACAAAAGCGATATCAACTTTAAAACGCGCTAAATTTTGTTGATGTTTTGCGTATTCAGTTTGTATCGACATATCTCCGGCAGTACAAGAGCTGCACTTCTGAAACTTGGTACTTCAGTAGGAAATGTGTCTCCGCGACTGTATGCAAAGTTTCGTTGCACAATTCGAATAAATGTGGAAGTTATAAACAAAAGCGATATCAACTTTAAAACGCGCTAAATTTTGTTGATGTTTTGCGTATTCAGTTTGTATCGACATATCTCCGGCAGTACAAGAGCTGCACTTCTGAAACTTGGTACTTCAGTAGAAAAGGCCTATTCGAGACTGTCTGCAAAGTTTCGTTGCACAATTCGAATAAATGTGGAAGTTATACACAAAAGCGATATCAACTTTAAAACGCGCTAAATTTTGTTGATGTTTTGCGTATTCAGTTTGTATCGACATATCTCCGGCAGTACAAGAGCTGCACTTCTGAAACTTGGTACTTCAGTAAGAAAATGTGTCTCCGCGACTGTCTGCAAAGTTTCGTTGCACAATTCGAATAAATGTGGAAGTTATAAACAAAAGCGATATCAACTTTAAAACGCGCTAAATTTTGTTGATGTTTTGCGTATTCAGTTTGTATCGACATATCTCCGGTAGTACAAAAGCTGCACTTCTGAAACTTAATACTTCAGTAGTAAAAGGTTATCTGAGACTGTCTGCAAAGTTTCGTTGCACAATTCGAATAAATGTGGAAGTTATAAACAAAAGCGATATCAACTTTAAAACGCGCTAAATTTTGTTGATGTTTTGCGTATTCAGTTTGTATCGACATATCTCCGGCAGTACAAGATCTGCACTTTTGAAACTTGGTACTTCAGTAGGAAATGTGTCTCCGCGACTGTATGCAAAGTTTCGTTGCACAATTCGAATAAATGTGGAAGTTATAAACAAAAGCGATATCAACTTTAAAACGCGCTAAATTTTGTTGATGTTTTGCGTATTCAGTTTGTATCGACATATCTCCGGCAGTACAAGAGCTGCACTTCTGAAACTTGGTACTTCAGTAGGAAATGTGTCTCCGCGACTGTATGCAAAGTTTCGTTGCACAATTCGAATAAATGTGGAAGTTATAAACAAAAGCGATATCAACTTTAAAACGCGCTAAATTTTGTTGATGTTTTGCGTATTCAGTTTGTATCGACATATCTCCGGCAGTACAAGAGCTGCACTTCTGAAACTTGGTACTTCAGTAAGAAAATGTGTCTCCGCGACTGTCTGCAAAGTTTCGTTGCACAATTCGAATAAATGTGGAAGTTATACACAAAAGCGATATCAACTTTAAAACGCGCTAAATTTTGTTGATGTTTTGCGTATTCAGTTTGTATCGACATATCTCCGGCAGTACAAGAGCTGCACTTCTGAAACTTGGTACTTCAGTAAGAAAATGTGTCTCCGCGACTGTCTGCAAAGTTTCGTTGCACAATTCGAATAAATGTGGAAGTTATAAACAAAAACGATATCAACTTTAAAACGCGCTAAATTTTGTTGATGTTTTGCGTATTCAGTTTGTATCGACATATCTCCGGCAGTACAAGAGCTGCACTTCTGAAACTTGGTACTTCAGTAGGAAATGTGTCTCCGCGACTGTCTGCAAAGTTTCGTGGCACAATTCGAATAAATGGGGAAGTTATACACAAAAGCGATATCAACTTTAAAACGCGCTAAATTTTGTTGATGTTTTGCGTATTCAGTTTGTATCGACATATCTCCGGCAGTACAAGAGCTGCACTTCTGAAACTTGGTACTTCAGTAGGAAATGTGTCTCCGCGACTGTATGCAAAGTTTCGTTGCACAATTCGAATAAATGTGGAAGTTATAAACAAAAGCGATATCAACTTTAAAACGCGCTAAATTTTGTTGATGTTTTGCGTATTCAGTTTGTATCGACATATCTCCGGCAGTACAAGAGCTGCACTTCTGAAACTTGGTACTTCAGTAGAAAAGGCCTATTCGAGACTGTCTGCAAAGTTTCGTTGCACAATTCGAATAAATGTGGAAGTTATACACAAAAGCGATATCAACTTTAAAACGCGCTAAATTTTGTTGATGTTTTGCGTATTCAGTTTGTATCGACATATCTCCGGCAGTACAAGAGCTGCACTTCTAAAACTTGGTACTTCAGTAAGAAAATGTGTCTCCGCGACTGTCTGCAAAGTTTCGTTGCACAATTCGAATAAATGTGGAAGTTATAAACAAAAACGATATCAACTTTAAAACGCGCTAAATTTTGTTGATGTTTTGCGTATTCAGTTTGTATCGACATATCTCCGGCAGTACAACATCTGCACTTATGAAACTTGGTACTTCAGTAGGAAATGTGTCTCCGCGACTGTCTGCCAAGTTTCGTGGCACAATTCGAATAAATGGGGAAGTTATACACAAACGCGATATCAACTTTAAAACGCGCTAAATTGTGTTGATGTTTTGCGTATTCAGTTTGTATCGACATATCTCCGGCAGTACAAGAGCTGCACTTCTGAAACTTGGTACTTCAGTAGGAAATGTGTCTCCGCGACTGTATGCAAAGTTTCGTTGCACAATTCGAATAAATGTGGAAGTTATAAACAAAAGCGATATCAACTTTAAAACGCGCTAAATTTTGTTGATGTTTTGCGTATTCAGTTTGTATCGACATATCTCCGGCAGTACAAGAGCTGCACTTCTGAAACTTGGTACTTCAGTAGAAAAGGCCTATTCGAGACTGTCTGCAAAGTTTCGTTGCACAATTCGAATAAATGTGAAAGTTATACACAAAAGCGATATCAACTTTAAAACGCGCTAAATTTTGTTGATGTTTTGCGTATTCAGTTTGTATCGACATATCTCCGGCAGTACAAGATCTGCACTTTTGAAACTTGGTACTTCAGTAGGAAATGTGTCTCCGCGACTGTATGCAAAGTTTCGTTTCACAATTCGAATAAATGTGGAAGTTATACACAAAAGCGATATCTACTTTAAAACGCGCTAAATTTTGTTGATGTTTTGCGTATTCAGTTTGTATCGACATATCTCCGGTAGTACAAAAGCTGCACTTCTGAAACTTAATACTTCAGTAGTAAAAGGTAATCTGAGACTGTCTGCAAAGTTTCGTTGCACAATTCGAATAAATGTGGAAGTTATAAACAAAGGCGATATCAACTTTAAAACGCGCTAAATTTTGTTGATGTTTTGCGTATTCAGTTTGTATCGACATATCTCCGGCAGTACAAGATCTGCACTTTTGAAACTTGGTACTTCAGTAGGAAATGTGTCTCCGCGACTGTATGCAAAGTTTCGTTGCACAATTCGAATAAATGTGGAAGTTATAAACAAAAGCGATATCAACTTTAAAACGCGCTAAATTTTGTTGATGTTTTGCGTATTCAGTTTGTATCGACATATCTCCGGCAGTACAAGAGCTGCACTTCTGAAACTTGGTACTTCAGTAGGAAATGTGTCTCCGCGACTGTATGCAAAGTTTCGTTGCACAATTCGAATAAATGTGGAAGTTATAAACAAAAGCGATATCAACTTTAAAACGCGCTAAATTTTGTTGATGTTTTGCGTATTCAGTTTGTATCGACATATCTCCGGCAGTACAAGAGCTGCACTTCTGAAACTTGGTACTTCAGTAGGAAATGTGTCTCCGCGACTGTATGCAAAGTTTCGTTGCACAATTCGAATAAATGTGGAAGTTATACACAAAAGCGAAATCAACTTTAAAACGCGCTAAATTTTGTTGATGTTTTGCGTATTCAGTTTGTATCGACATATCTCCGGCAGTACAAGAGCTGCACTTCTGAAACTTGGTACTTCAGTAAGAAAATGTATCTCCGCGACTGTCTGCAAAGTTTCGTTGCACAATTCGAATAAATGTGGAAGTTATACACAAAAACGATATCAACTTTAAAACGCGCTAAATTTTGTTGATGTTTTGCGTATTCAGTTTGTATCGACATATCTCCGGCAGTACAAGAGCTGCACTTCTGAACCTTGGTACTTCAGTAGGAAATGTGTCTCCGCGACTGTCTGCAAAGTTTCGTGGCACAATTCGAATAAATGGGGAAGTTATACACAAAAGCGATATCAACTTTAAAACGCGCTAAATTTTGTTGATGTTTTGCGTATTCAGTTTGTATCGACATATCTCCGGCAGTACAAGAGCTGCACTTCTGAAACTTGGTACTTCAGTAGGAAATGTGTCTCCGCGACTGTATGCAAAGTTTCGTTGCACAATTCGAATAAATGTTGAAGTTATAAACAAAAGCGATATCAACTTTAAAACGCGCTAAATTTTGTTGATGTTTTGCGTATTCAGTTTGTATCGACATATCTCCGGCAGTACAAGAGCTGCACTTCTGAAACTTGGTACTTCAGTAGAAAAGGCCTATTCGAGACTGTCTGCAAAGTTTCGTTGCACAATTCGAATAAATGTGGAAGTTATACACAAAAGCGATATCAACTTTAAAACGCGCTAAATTTTGTTGATGTTTTGCGTATTCAGTTTGTATCGACATATCTCCGGCAGTACAAGAGCTGCACTTCTAAAACTTGGTACTTCAGTAAGAAAATGTGTCTCGGCGACTGTCTGCAAAGTTTCGTTGCACAATTCGAATAAATGTGGAAGTTATAAACAAAAACGATATCAACTTTAAAACGCGCTAAATTTTGTTGATGTTTTGCGTATTCAGTTTGTATCGACATATCTCCGGCAGTACAACATCTGCACTTCTGAAACTTGGTACTTCAGTAGGAAATGTGTCTCCGCGACTGTCTGCCAAGTTTCGTGGCACAATTCGAATAAATGGGGAAGTTATACACAAACGCGATATCAACTTTAAAACGCGCTAAATTTTGTTGATGTTTTGCGTATTCAGTTTGTATCGACATATCTCCGGCAGTACAAGAGCTGCACTTCTGAAACTTGGTACTTCAGTGGAAAAGGCCTATTCGAGACTGTCTGCAAAGTTTCGTTGCACAATTCGAATAAATGTGAAAGTTATACACAAAAGCGATATCAACTTTAAAACGCGCTAAATTTTGTTGATGTTTTGCGTATTCAGTTTGTATCGACATATCTCCGGCAGTACAAGATCTGCACTTTTGAAACTTGGTACTTCAGTAGGAAATGTGTCTCCGCGACTGTATGCAAAGTTTCGTTGCACAATTCGAATAAATGTGGAAGTTATAAACAAAAGCGATATCTACTTTAAAACGCGCTAAATTTTGTTGATGTTTTGCGTATTCAGTTTGTATCGACATATCTCCGGCAGTACAAGAGCTGCACTTCTGAAACTTGGTACTTCAGTAGGAAATGTGTCTCCGCGACTGTATGCAAAGTTTCGTTGCACAATTCGAATAAATGTGGAAGTTATAAACAAAAGCGATATCAACTTTAAAACGCGCTAAATTTTGTTGATGTTTTGCGTATTCAGTTTGTATCGACATATCTCCGGCAGTACAAGAGCTGCACTTCTGAAACTTGGTACTTCAGTAGAAAAGGCCTATTCGAGACTGTCTGCAAAGTTTCGTTGCACAATTCGAATAAATGTGGAAGTTATACACAAAAGCGATATCAACTTTAAAACGCGCTAAATTTTGTTGATGTTTTGCGTATTCAGTTTGTATCGACATATCTCCGGCAGTACAAGAGCTGCACTTCTAAAACTTGGTACTTCAGTAGGAAATGTGTCTCCGCGACTGTCTGCAAAGTTTCGTTGCACAATTCGAATAAATGTGGAAGTTATAAACAAAAACGATATCAACTTTAAAACGCGCTAAATTTTGTTGATGTTTTGCGTATTCAGTTTGTATCGACATATCTCCGGCAGTACAAGATCTGCACTTCTGAAACTTAGTACTTCAGTAGGAAATGTGTCTCCGCGACTGTCTGCCAAGTTTCGTGGCACAATTCGAATAAATGGGGAAGTTATACACAAAAGCGATATCAACTTTAAAACGCGCTAAATTTTGTTGATGTTTTGCGTATTCAGTTTGTATCGACATATCTACGGCAGTACAAGAGCTGCACTTCTGAAACTTGGTACTTCAGTAGGAAATGTGTCTCCGCGACTGTATGCAAAGTTTCGTTGCACAATTCGAATAAATGTGGAAGTTATAAACAAAAGCGATATCAACTTTAAAACGCGCTAAATTTTGTTGATGTTTTGCGTATTCAGTTTGTATCGACATATCTCCGGCAGTACAAGAGCTGCACTTCTGAAACTTGGTACTTCAGTAGAAAAGGCCTATTCGAGACTGTCTGCAAAGTTTCGTTGCACAATTCGAATAAATGTGGAAGTTATACACAAAAGCGATATCAACTTTAAAACGCGCTAAATTTTGTTGATGTTTTGCGTATTCAGTTTGTATCGACATATCTCCGGCAGTACAAGAGCTGCACTTCTGAAACTTGGTACTTCAGTAAGAAAATGTGTCTCCGCGACTGTCTGCAAAGTTTCGTTGCACAATTCGAATAAATGTGGAAGTTATAAACAAAAGCGATATCAACTTTAAAACGCGCTAAATTTTGTTGATGTTTTGCGTATTCAGTTTGTATCGACATATCTCCGGTAGTACAAAAGCTGCACTTCTGAAACTTAATACTTCAGTAGTAAAAGCCTATCTGAGACTGTCTGCAAAGTTTCGTTGCACAATTCGAATAAATGTGGAAGTTATAAACAAAAGCGATATCAACTTTAAAACGCGCTAAATTTTGTTGATGTTTTGCGTATTCAGTTTGTATCGACATATCTCCGGCAGTACAAGAGCTGCACTTCTGAAACTTGGTACTTCAGTAGAAAAGGCCTATTCGAGACTGTCTGCAAGGTTTCGTTGCACAATTCGAATAAATGTGAAAGCTATACACAAAAGCGATATCAACTTTAAAACGCGCTAAATTTTGTTGATGTTTTGCGTATTCAGTTTGTATCGACATATCTCCGGCAGTACAAGATCTGCACTTTTGAAACTTGGTACTTCAGTAGGAAATGTGTCTCCGCGACTGTATGCAAAGTTTCGTTGCACAATTCGAATAAATGTGGAAGTTATACACAAAAGCGATATCTACTTTAAAACGCGCTAAATTTTGTTGATGTTTTGCGTATTCAGTTTGTATCGACATATCTCCGGTAGTACAAAAGCTGCACTTCTGAAACTTAATACTTCAGTAGTAAAAGGTTATCTGAGACTGTCTGCAAAGTTTCGTTGCACAATTCGAATAAATGTGGAAGTTATAAACAAAGGCGATATCAACTTTAAAACGCGCTAAATTTTGTTGATGTTTTGCGTATTCAGTTTGTATCGACATATCTCCGGCAGTACAAGATCTGCACTTTTGAAACTTGGTACTTCAGTAGGAAATGTGTCTCCGCGACTGTATGCAAAGTTTCGTTGCACAATTCGAATAAATGTGGAAGTTATAAACAAAAGCGATATCAACTTTAAAACGCGCTAAATTTTGTTGATGTTTTGCGTATTCAGTTTGTATCGACATATCTCCGGCAGTACAAGAGCTGCACTTCTGAAACTTGGTACTTCAGTAGGAAATGTGTCTCCGCGACTGTATGCAAAGTTTCGTTGCACAATTCGAATAAATGTGGAAGTTATAAACAAAAGCGATATCAACTTTAAAACGCGCTAAATTTTGTTGATGTTTTGCGTATTCAGTTTGTATCGACATATCTCCGGCAGTACAAGAGCTGCACTTCTGAAACTTGGTACTTCAGTAGGAAATGTGTCTCCGCGACTGTATGCAAAGTTTCGTTGCACAATTCGAATAAATGTGGAAGTTATACACAAAAGCGAAATCAACTTTAAAACGCGCTAAATTTTGTTGATGTTTTGCGTATTCAGTTTGTATCGACATATCTCCGGCAGTACAAGAGCTGCACTTCTGAAACTTGGTACTTCAGTAAGAAAATGTGTCTCCGCGACTGTCTGCAAAGTTTCGTTGCACAATTCGAATAAATGTGGAAGTTATACACAAAAGCGATATCAACTTTAAAACGCGCTAAATTTTGTTGATGTTTTGCGTATTCAGTTTGTATCGACATATCTCCGGCAGTACAAGAGCTGCACTTCTGAAACTTGGTACTTCAGTAAGAAAATGTGTCTCCGCGACTGTCTGCAAAGTTTCGTTGCACAATTCGAATAAATGTGGAAGCTATAAACAAAAACGATATCAACTTTAAAACGCGCTAAATTTTGTTGATGTTTTGCGTATTCAGTTTGTATCGACATATCTCCGGCAGTACAAGAGCTGCACTTCTGAAACTTGGTACTTCAGTAGGAAATGTGTCTCCGCGACTGTCTGCAAAGTTTCGTGGCACAATTCGAATAAATGGGGAAGTTATACACAAAAGCGATATCAACTTTAAAACGCGCTAAATTTTGTTGATGTTTTGCGTATTCAGTTTGTATCGACATATCTCCGGCAGTACAAGAGCTGCACTTCTAGAACTTGGTACTTCAGTAGGAAATGTGTCTCCGCGACTGTATGCAAAGTTTCGTTGCACAATTCGAATAAATGTGGAAGTTATAAACAAAAGCGATATCAACTTTAAAACGCGCTAAATTTTGTTGATGTTTTGCGTATTCAGTTTGTATCGACATATCTCCGGCAGTACAAGAGCTGCACTTCTGAAACTTGGTACTTCAGTAGAAAAGGCCTATTCGAGACTGTCTGCAAAGTTTCGTTGCACAATTCGAATAAATGTGGAAGTTATACACAAAAGCGATATCAACTTTAAAACGCGCTAAATTTTGTTGATGTTTTGCGTATTCAGTTTGTATCGACATATCTCCGGCAGTACAAGAGCTGCACTTCTAAAACTTGGTACTTCAGTAAGAAAATGTGTCTCCGCGACTGTCTGCAAAGTTTCGTTGCACAATTCGAATAAATGTGGAAGTTATAAACAAAAACGATATCAACTTTAAAACGCGCTAAATTTTGTTGATGTTTTGCGTATTCAGTTTGTATCGACATATCTCCGGCAGTACAACATCTGCACTTCTGAAACTTGGTACTTCAGTAGGAAATGTGTCTCCGCGACTGTCTGCCAAGTTTCGTGGCACAATTCGAATAAATGGGGAAGTTATACACAAACGCGATATCAACTTTAAAACGCGCTAAATTTTGTTGATGTTTTGCGTATTCAGTTTGTATCGACATATCTCCGGCAGTACAAGAGCTGCACTTCTGAAACTTGGTACTGCAGTAGAAAAGGCCTATTCGAGACTGTCTGCAAAGTTTCGTTGCACAATTCGAATAAATGTGAAAGTTATACACAAAAGCGATATCAACTTTAAAACGCGCTAAATTTTGTTGATGTTTTGCGTATTCAGTTTGTATCGACATATCTCCGGCAGTACAAGATCTGCACTTTTGAAACTTGGTACTTCAGTAGGAAATGTGTCTCCGCGACTGTATGCAAAGTTTCGTTGCACAATTCGAATAAATGTGGAAGTTATAAACAAAAGCGATATCTACTTTAAAACGCGCTAAATTTTGTTGATGTTTTGCGTATTCAGTTTGTATCGACATATCTCCGGCAGTACAAGAGCTGCACTTCTGAAACTTGGTACTTCAGTAGGAAATGTGTCTCCGCGACTGTATGCAAAGTTTCGTTGCACAATTCGAATAAATGTGGAAGTTATAAACAAAAGCGATATCAACTTTAAAACGCGCTAAATTTTGTTGATGTTTTGCGTATTCAGTTTGTATCGACATAGCTCCGGCAGTACAAGAGCTGCACTTCTGAAACTTGGTACTTCAGTAGAAAAGGCCTATTCGAGACTGTCTGCAAAGTTTCGTTGCACAATTCGAATAAATGTGGAAGTTATAAACAAAAGCGATATCAACTTTAAAACGCGCTAAATTTTGTTGATGTTTTGCGTATTCAGTTTGTATCGACATATCTCCGGCAGTACAAGAGCTGCACTTCTAAAACTTGGTACTTCAGTAGGAAATGTGTCTCCGCGACTGTCTGCAAAGTTTCGTTGCACAATTCGAATAAATGTGGAAGTTATAAACAAAAACGATATCAACTTTAAAACGCGCTAAATTTTGTTGATGTTTTGCGTATTCAGTTTGTATCGACATATCTCCGGCAGTACAAGATCTGCACTTCTGAAACTTAGTACTTCAGTAGGAAATGTGTCTCCGCGACTGTCTGCCAAGTTTCGTGGCACAATTCGAATAAATGGGGAAGTTATACACAAAAGCGATATCAACTTTAAAACGCGCTAAATTTTGTTGATGTTTTGCGTATTCAGTTTGTATCGACATATCTCCGGCAGTACAAGAGCTGCACTTCTGAAACTTGGTACTTCAGTAGGAAATGTGTCTCCGCGACTGTATGCAAAGTTTCGTTGCACAATTCGAATAAATGTGGAAGTTATAAACAAAAGCGATATCAACTTTAAAACGCGCTAAATTTTGTTGATGTTTTGCGTATTCAGTTTGTATCGACATATCTCCGGCAGTACAAGAGCTGCACTTCTGAAACTTGGTACTTCAGTAGAAAAGGCCTATTCGAGACTGTCTGCAAAGTTTCGTTGCACAATTCGAATAAATGTGGAAGTTATACACAAAAGCGATATCAACTTTAAAACGCGCTAAATTTTGTTGATGTTTTGCGTATTCAGTTTGTATCGACATATCTCCGGCAGTACAAGAGCTGCACTTCTGAAACTTGGTACTTCAGTAAGAAAATGTGTCTCCGCGACTGTCTGCAAAGTTTCGTTGCACAATTCGAATAAATGTGGAAGTTATAAACAAAAGCGATATCAACTTTAAAACGCGCTAAATTTTGTTGATGTTTTGCGTATTCAGTTTGTATCGACATATCTCCGGTAGTACAAAAGCTGCACTTCTGAAACTTAATACTTCAGTAGTAAAAGCCTATCTGAGACTGTCTGCAAAGTTTCGTTGCACAATTCGAATAAATGTGGAAGTTATAAACAAAAGCGATATCAACTTTAAAACGCGCTAAATTTTGTTGATGTTTTGCGTATTCAGTTTGTATCGACATATCTCCGGCAGTACAAGATCTGCACTTTTGAAACTTGGTACTTCAGTAGGAAATGTGTCTCCGCGACTGTATGCAAAGTTTCGTTGCACAATTCGAATAAATGTGGAAGTTATAAACAAAAGCGATCTCAACTTTAAAACGCGCTAAATTTTGTTGATGTTTTGCGTATTCAGTTTGTATCGACATATCTCCGGCAGTACAAGAGCTGCACTTCTGAAACTTGGTACTTCAGTAGGAAATGTGTCTCCGCGACTGTATGCAAAGTTTCGTTGCACAATTCGAATAAATGTGGAAGTTATAAACAAAAGCGATATCAACTTTAAAACGCGCTAAATTTTGTTGATGTTTTGCGTATTCAGTTTGTATCGACATATCTCCGGCAGTACAAGAGCTGCACTTCTGAAACTTGGTACTTCAGTAGGAAATGTGTCTCCGCGACTGTATGCAAAGTTTCGTTGCACAATTCGAATAAATGTGGAAGTTATACACAAAAGCGAAATCAACTTTAAAACGCGCTAAATTTTGTTGATGTTTTGCGTATTCAGTTTGTATCGACATATCTCCGGCAGTACAAGAGCTGCACTTCTGAAACTTGGTACTTCAGTAAGAAAATGTGTCTCCGCGACTGTCTGCAAAGTTTCGTTGCACAATTCGAATAAATGTGGAAGTTATACACAAAAGCGATATCAACTTTAAAACGCGCTAAATTTTGTTGATGTTTTGCGTATTCAGTTTGTATCGACATATCTCCGGCAGTACAAGAGCTGCACTTCTGAAACTTGGTACTTCAGTAGAAAATGTGTCTCCGCGACTGTCTGCAAAGTTTCGTTGCACAATTCGAATAAATTAGGAAGTTATAAACAAAAACGATATCAACTTTAAAAGGCGCTAAATTTTGTTGATGTTTTGCGTATTCAGTTTGTATCGACATATCTCCGGCAGTACAAGAGCTGCACTTCTGAAACTTGGTACTTCAGTAGGAAATGTGTCTCCGCGACTGTCTGCAAAGTTTCGTGGCACAATTCGAATAAATGGGGAAGTTATACACAAAAGCGATATCAACTTTAAAACGCGCTAAATTTTGTTGATGTTTTGCGTATTCAGTTTGTATCGACATATCTCCGGCAGTACAAGAGCTGCACTTCTGAAACTTGGTACTTCAGTAGGGAATATGTGTCTCCGCGACTGTATGCAAAGTTTCGTTGCACAATTCGAATAAATGTGGAAGTTATAAACAAAAGCGATATCAACTTTAAAACGCGCTAAATTTTGTTGATGTTTTGCGTATTCAGTTTGTATCGACATATCTCCGGCAGTACAAGATCTGCACTTCTGAAACTTGGTACTTCAGTAGAAAAGGCCTATTCGAGACTGTCTGCAAAGTTTCGTTGCACAATTCGAATAAATGTGGAAGTTATACACAAAAGCGATATCAACTTTAAAACGCGCTAAATTTTGTTGATGTTTTGCGTATTCAGTTTGTATCGACATATCTCCGGCAGTACAAGAGCTGCACTTCTAAAACTTGGTACTTCAGTAAGAAAATGTGTCTCCGCGACTGTCTGCAAAGTTTCGTTGCACAATTCGAATAAATGTGGAAGTTATAAACAAAAACGATATCAACTTTAAAACGCGCTAAATTTTGTTGATGTTTTGCGTATTCAGTTTGTATCGACATATCTCCGGCAGTACAACATCTGCACTTCTGAAACTTGGTACTTCAGTAGGAAATGTGTCTCCGCGACTGTCTGCCAAGTTTCGTGGCACAATTCGAATAAATGGGGAAGTTATACACAAAAGCGATATCAACTTTAAAACGCGCTTAATTTTGTTGATGTTTTGCGTATTCAGTTTGTATCGACATATCTCCGGCAGTACAAGAGCTGCACTTCTGAAACTTGGTACTTCAGTAGGAAATGTGTCTCCGCGACTGTATGCAAAGTTTCGTTGCACAATTCGAATAAATGTGGAAGTTATAAACAAAAGCGATATCAACTTTAAAACGCGCTAAATTTTGTTGATGTTTTGCGTATTCAGTTTGTATCGACATATCTCCGGCAGTACAAGAGCTGCACTTCTGAAACTTGGTACTTCAGTAGAAAAGGCCTATTCGAGACTGTCTGCAAAGTTTCGTTGCACAATTCGAATAAATGTGAAAGTTATACACAAAAGCGATATCAACTTTAAAACGCGCTAAATTTTGTTGATGTTTTGCGTATTCAGTTTGTATCGACATATCTCCGGCAGTACAAGATCTGCACTTTTGAAACTTGGTACTTCAGTAGGAAATGTGTCTCCGCGACTGTATGCAAAGTTTCGTTGCACAATTCGAATAAATGTGGAAGTTATAAACAAAAGCGATATCAACTTTAAAACGCGCTAAATTTTGTTGATGTTTTGCGTATTCAGTTTGTATCGACATATCTCCGGCAGTACAAGAGCTGCCCTTCTGAAACTTGGTACTTCAGTAGAGAATGTGTCTCCGCGACTGTCTGCCAAGTTTCGTGGCACAATTGGAATAAATGTGGAAGTTATACACAAAAGCGATATCAACTTTAAAACGCGCTAAATTTTGTTGATGTTTTGCGTATTCAGTTTGTATCGACATATCTCCGGCAGTACAAGAGCTGCACTTCTGAAACTTGGCACTTCAGTAGGAAATGTGTCTCCGCGACTGTATGCAAAGTTTTGTTGCACAATTCGAATAAATGTGGAAGTTATAAACAAAAGCGATATCAACTTTAAAACGCGCTAAATTTTGTTGATGTTTTGCGTATTCAGTTTGTATCGACATATCTCCGGCAGTACAAGAGCTGCACTTCTGAAACTTGGTACTTACGTAGAAAAGGCCTATTCGAGACTGTCTGCAAAGTTTCGTTGCACAATTCGAATAAATGTGGAAGTTATACACAAAAGCGATATCAACTTTAAAACGCGCTAAATTTTGTTGATGTTTTGCGTATTCAGTTTGTATCGACATATCTCCGCCAGTACAAGAGCTGCACTTCTGAAACTTGGTACTTCAGTAAGAAAATGTGTCTCCGCGACTGTCTGCAAAGTTTCGTTGCACAATTCGAATAAATGTGGAAGTTATAAACAAAAGCGATATCAACTTTAAAACGCGCTAAATTTTGTTGATTTTTTGCGTATTCAGTTTGTATCGACATATCTCCGGTAGTACAAAAGCTGCACTTCTGAAACTTAATACTTCAGTAGTAAAAGCCTATCTGAGACTGTCTGCAAAGTTTCGTTGCACAATTCGAATAAATGTGGAAGTTATAAACAAAAGCGATATCAACTTTAAAACGCGCTAAATTTTGTTGATGTTTTGCGTATTCAGTTTGTATCGACATATCTCCGGCAGTACAAGATCTGCACTTTTGAAACTTGGTACTCCAGTAGGAAATGTGTCTCCGCGACTGTATGCAAAGTTTCGTTGCACAATTCGAATAAATGTGGAAGTTATAAACAAAAGCGATATCAACTTTAAAACGCGCTAAATTTTGTTGATGTTTTGCGTATTCAGTTTGTATCGACATATCTCCGGCAGTACAAGAGCTGCACTTCTCAAACTTGGTACTTCAGTAGGAAATGTGTCTCCGCGACTGTATGCAAAGTTTCGTTGCACAATTCGAATAAATGTGGAAGTTATAAACAAAAGCGATATCAACTTTAAAACGCGCTAAATTTTGTTGATGTTTTAGTATTCAGTTTGTATCGAAATATCTCCGGCAGTACAAGAGCTGCACTTCTGAAACTTGGTACTTCAGTAGAAAATGTGTCTCCGCGACTGTCTGCAAAGTTTCGTTGCACAATTCGAATAAATGTGGAAGTTATAAACAAAAGCGATATCAACTTTAAACCGCGCTAAATTTTGTTGATGTTTTGCGTATTCAGTTTGTATCGACATATCTCCGGCAGTACAAGAGCTGCACTTCTGAAACTTGGTACTTCAGTAGAAAAGGCCTATTCGAGACTGTCTGCAAAGTTTCGTTGCACAATTCGAATAAATGTGGAAGTTATACACAAAAGCGATATCAACTTTAAAACGCGCTAAATTTTGTTGATGTTTTGCGTATTCAGTTTGTATCGACATATCTCCGGCAGTACAAGAGCTGCACTTCTAAAACTTGGTACTTCAGTAGGAAATGTGTCTCCGCGACTGTCTGCAAAGTTTCGTTGCACAATTCGAATAAATGTGGAAGTTATAAACAAAAACGATATCAACTTTAAAACGCGCTAAATTTTGTTGATGTTTTGCGTATTCAGTTTGTATCGACATATCTCCGGCAGTACAAGATCTGCACTTCTGAAACTTAGTACTTCAGTAGGAAATGTGTCTCCGCGACTGTCTGCCAAGTTTCGTGGCACAATTCGAATAAATGTGGAAGTTATACACAAAAGCGATATCAACTTTAAAACGCGCTAAATTTTGTTGATGTTTTGCGTATTCAGTTTGTATCGACATATCTCCGGCAGTACAAGAGCTGCACTTCTGAAACTTGGTACTTCAGTAGGAAATGTGTCTCCGCGACTGTATGCAAAGTTTCGTTGCACAATTCGAATAAATGTGGAAGTTATAAACAAAAGCGATATCAACTTTAAAACGCGCTAAATTTTGTTGATGTTTTGCGTATTCAGTTTGTATCGACATATCTCCGGCAGTACAAGAGCTGCACTTCTGAAACTTGGTACTTCAGTAGAAAAGGCCTATTCGAGACTGTCTGCAAAGTTTCGTTGCACAATTCGAATAAATGTGGAAGTTATACACAAAAGCGATATCAACTTTAAAACGCGCTAAATTTTGTTGATGTTTTGCGTATTCAGTTTGTATCGACATATCTCCGGCAGTACAAGAGCTGCACTTCTGAAACTTGGTACTTCAGTAAGAAAATGTGTCTCCGCGACTGTCTGCAAAGTTTCGTTGCACAATTCGAATAAATGTGGAAGTTATAACAAAAGCGATATCAACTTTAAAACGCGCTAAATTTTGTTGATGTTTTGCGTATTCAGTTTGTATCGACATATCTCCGGTAGTACAAAAGCTGCACTTCTGAAACTTAATACTTCAGTAGTAAAAGCCTATCTGAGACTGTCTGCAAAGTTTCGTTGCACAATTCGAATAAATGTGGAAGTTATAAACAAAAGCGATATCAACTTTAAAACGCGCTAAATTTTGTTGATGTTTTGCGTATTCAGTTTGTATCGACATATCTCCGGCAGTACAAGTCCTGCACTTTTGAAACTTGGTACTTCAGTAGGAAATGTGTCTCCGCGACTGTATGCAAAGTTTCGTTGCACAATTCGAATAAATGTGGAAGTTATAAACAAAAGCGATATCAACTTTAAAACGCGCTAAATTTTGTTGATGTTTTGCGTATTCAGTTTGTATCGACATATCTCCGGCAGTACAAGAGCTGCACTTCTGAAACTTGGTACTTCAGTAGGAAATGTGTCTCCGCGACTGTATGCAAAGTTTCGTTGCACAATTCGAATAAATGTGGAAGTTATAAACAAAAGCGATATCAACTTTAAAACGCGCTAAATTTTGTTGATGTTTTGCGTATTCAGTTTGTATCGACATATCTCCGGCAGTACAAGAGCTGCACTTCTGAAACTTGGTACTTCAGTAGAAAAGGCCTATTCGAGACTGTCTGCAAAGTTTCGTTGCACAATTCGAATAAATGTGGAAGTTATACACAAAAGCGATATCAACTTTAAAACGCGCTAAATTTTGTTGATGTTTTGCGTATTCAGTTTGTATCGACATATCTCCGGCAGTACAAGAGCTGCACTTCTAAAACTTGGTACTTCAGTAAGAAAATGTGTCTCCGCGACTGTCTGCAAAGTTTCGTTGCACAATTCGAATAAATGTGGAAGTTATAAACAAAAACGATATCAACTTTAAAACGCGCTAAATTTTGTTGATGTTTTGCGTATTCAGTTTGTATCGACATATCTCCGGCAGTACAACATCTGCACTTCTGAAACTTGGTACTTCAGTAGGAAATGTGTCTCCGCGACTGTCTGCCAAGTTTCGTGGCACAATTCGAATAAATGGGGAAGTTATACACAAAAGCGATATCAACTTTAAAACGCGCTAAATTTTGTTGATGTTTTGCGTATTCAGTTTGTATCGACATATCTCCGGCAGTACAAGAGCTGCACTTCTGAAACTTGGTACTTCAGTAGGAAATGTGTCTCCGCGACTGTATGCAAAGTTTCGTTGCACAATTCGAATAAATGTGGAAGTTATAAACAAAAGCGATATCAACTTTAAAACGCGCTAAATTTTGTTGATGTTTTGCGTATTCAGTTTGTATCGACATATCTCCGGCAGTACAAGAGCTGCACTTCTGAAACTTGGTACTTCAGTAGAAAAGGCCTATTCGAGACTGTCTGCAAAGTTTCGTTGCACAATTCGAATAAATGTGAAAGTTATACACAAAAGCGATATCAACTTTAAAACGCGCTAAATTTTGTTGATGTTTTGCGTATTCAGTTTGTATCGACATATCTCCGGCAGTACAAGAGCTGCACTTCTGAAACTTGGTACTTCAGTAAGAAAATGTGTCTCCGCGACTGTCTGCAAAGTTTCGTTGCACAATTCGAATAAATGTGGAAGTTATAAACAAAAGCGATATCAACTTTAAAACGCGCTAAATTTTGTTGATGTTTTGCGTATTCAGTTTGTATCGACATATCTCCGGTAGTACAAAAGCTGCACTTCTGAAACTTAATACTTCAGTAGTAAAAGCCTATCTGAGACTGTCTGCAACGTTTCGTTGCACAATTCGAATAAATGTGGAAGTTATAAACAAAAGCGATATCAACTTTAAAACGCGCTAAATTTTGTTGATGTTTTGCGTATTCAGTTTGTATCGACATATCTCCGGCAGTACAAGATCTGCACTTTTGAAACTTGGTACTTCAGTAGGAAATGTGTCTCCGCGACTGTATGCAAAGTTTCGTTGCACAATTCGAATAAATGTTGAAGTTATAAACAAAAGCGATATCAACTTTAAAACGCGCTAAATTTTGTTGATGTTTTGCGTATTCAGTTTGTATCGACATATCTCCGGCAGTACAAGAGCTGCACTTCTGAAACTTGGTACTTCAGTAGGAAATGTGTCTCCGCGACTGTATGCAAAGTTTCGTTGCACAATTCGAATAAATGTGGAAGTTATAAACAAAAGCGATATCAACTTTAAAACGCGCTAAATTTTGTTGATGTTTTGCGTATTCAGTTTGTATCGACATATCTCCGGCAGTACAAGAGCTGCACTTCTGAAACTTGGTACTTCAGTAGAAAAGGCCTATTCGAGACTGTCTGCAAAGTTTCGTTGCACAATTCGAATAAATGTGGAAGTTATACACAAAAGCGATATCAACTTTAAAACGCGCTAAATTTTGTTGATGTTTTGCGTATTCAGTTTGTATCGACATATCTCCGGCAGTACAAGAGCTGCACTTCTAAAACTTGGTACTTCAGTAAGAAAATGTGTCTCCGCGACTGTCTGCAAAGTTTCGTTGCACAATTCGAATAAATGTGGAAGTTATAAACAAAAACGATATCAACTTTAAAACGCGCTAAATTTTGTTGATGTTTTGCGTATTCAGTTTGTATCGACATATCTCCGGCAGTACAACATCTGCACTTCTGAAACTTGGTACTTCAGTAGGAAATGTGTCTCCGCGACTGTCTGCCAAGTTTCGTGGCACAATTCGAATAAATGGGGAAGTTATACACAAAAGCGATATCAACTTTAAAACGCGCTAAATTTTGTTGATGTTTTGCGTATTCAGTTTGTATCGACATATCTCCGGCAGTACAAGAGCTGCACTTCTGAAACTTGGTACTTCAGTAGGAAATGTGTCTCCGCGACTGTATGCAAAGTTTCGTTGCACAATTCGAATAAATGTGGAAGTTATAAACAAAAGCGATATCAACTTTAAAACGCGCTAAATTTTGTTGATGTTTTGCGTATTCAGTTTGTATCGACATATCTCCGGCAGTACAAGAGCTGCACTTCTGAAACTTGGTACTTCAGTAGAAAAGGCCTATTCGAGACTGTCTGCAAAGTTTCGTTGCACAATTCGAATAAATGTGAAAGTTATACACAAAAGCGATATCAACTTTAAAACGCGCTAAATTTTGTTGATGTTTTGCGTATTCAGTTTGTATCGAGATATCTCCGGCAGTACAAGATCTGCACTTTTGAAACTTGGTACTTCAGTAGGAAATGTGTCTCCGCGACTGTATGCAAAGTTTCGTTGCACAATTCGAATAAATGTGGAAGTTATAAACAAAAGCGATATCTACTTTAAAACGCGCTAAATTTTGTTGATGTTTTGCGTATTCAGTTTGTATCGACATATCTCCGGCAGTACAAGAGCTGCACTTCTGAAACTTGGTACTTCAGTAGGAAATGTGTCTCCGCGACTGTATGCAAAGTTTCGTTGCACAATTCGAATAAATGTGGAAGTTATAAACAAAAGCGATATCAACTTTAAAACGCGCTAAATTTTGTTGATGTTTTGCGTATTCAGTTTGTATCGACATATCTCCGGCAGTACAAGAGCTGCACTTCTGAAACTTGGTACTTCAGTAGAAAAGGCCTATTCGAGACTGTCTGCAAAGTTTCGTTGCACAATTCGAATAAATGTGGAAGTTATACACAAAAGCGATATCAACTTTAAAACGCGCTAAATTTTGTTGATGTTTTGCGTATTCAGTTTGTATCGACATATCTCCGGCAGTACAAGAGCTGCACTTCTAAAACTTGGTACTTCAGTAGGAAATGTGTCTCCGCGACTGTCTGCAAAGTTTCGTTGCACAATTCGAATTAATGTGGAAGTTATAAACAAAAACGATATCAACTTTAAAACGCGCTAAATTTTGTTGATGTTTTGCGTATTCAGTTTGTATCGACATATCTCCGGCAGTACAAGATCTGCACTTCTGAAACTTGGTACTTCAGTAGGAAATGTGTCTCCGCGACTGTCTGCCAAGTTTCGTTGCACAATTCGAATAAATGTGGAAGTTATACACAAAAGCGATATCAACTTTAAAACGCGCTAAATTTTGTTGATGTTTTGCGTATTCAGTTTGTATCGACATATCTCCGGCAGTACAAGAGCTGCACTTCTGAAACTTGGTACTTCAGTAGGAAATGTGTCTCCGCGACTGTATGCAAAGTTTCGTTGCACAATTCGAATAAATGTGAAAGTTATAAACAAAAGCGATATCAACTTTAAAACGCGCTAAATTTTGTTGATGTTTTGCGTATTCAGTTTGTATCGACATATCTCCGGCAGTACAAGAGCTGCACTTCTGAAACTTGGTACTTCAGTAGAAAAGGCCTATTCGAGACTGTCTGCAAAGTTTCGTTGCACAATTCGAATAAATGTGGAAGTTATACACAAAAGCGATATCAACTTTAAAACGCGCTAAATTTTGTTGATGTTTTGCGTATTCAGTTTGTATCGACATATCTCCGGCAGTACAAGATCTGCACTTTTGAAACTTGGTACTTCAGTAGGAAATGTGTCTCCGCGACTGTAGGCAAAGTTTCGTTGCACAATTCGAATAAATGTGGAAGTTATACACAAAAACGATATCAACTTTAAAACGCGCTAAATTTTGTTGATGTTTTGCGTATTCAGTTTGTATCGACATATCTCCGGCAGTACCAGATCTGCACTTTTGAAACTTGGTACTTCAGTAGGAAATGTGTCTCCGCGACTGTCTGCTAAGTTTCGTGGCACAATTCGAATAAATGGGGAAGTTATACACAAAAGCGATATCAACTTTAAAACGCGCTAAATTTTGTTGATGTTTTGCGTATTCAGTTTGTATCGACATATCTCCGGCAGTACTAGAGCTGCACTTCTGAAACTTGGTACTTCAGTAGGAAATGTGTCTCCGCGACTGTATGCAAAGTTTCGTTGCACAATTCGAATAAATGTGGAAGTTATAAACAAAAGCGATATCAACTTTAAAACGCGCTAAATTTTGTTGATGTTTTGCGTATTCAGTTTGTATCGACATATCTCCGGCAGTACAAGAGCTGCACTTCTGAAACTTGGTACTTCAGTAGAAAAGGCCTATTCGAGACTGTCTGCAAAGTTTCGTTGCACAATTCGAATAAATGTGAAAGTTATACACCAAAGCGATATCAACTTTAAAACGCGCTAAATTTTGTTGATGTTTTGCGTATTCAGTTTGTATCGACATATCTCCGGCAGTACAAGATCTGCACTTTTGAAACTTGGTACTTCAGTAAGAAATGTGTCTCCGCGACTGTATGCAAAGTTTCGTTGCACAATTCGAATAAATGTGGAAGTTATAAACAAAAGCGATATCTACTTTAAAACGCGCTAAATTTTGTTGATGTTTTGCGTATTCAGTTTGTATCGACATATCTCCGGCAGTACAAGAGCTGCACTTCTGAAACTTCGTACTTCAGTACGAAATGTGTCTCCGCGACTGTATGCAAAGTTTCGTTGCACAATTCGAATAAATGTGGAAGTTATAAACAAAAGCGATATCAACTTTAAAACGCGCTAAATTTTGTTGATGTTTTGCGTATTCAGTTTGTATCGACATATCTCCGGCAGTACAAGAGCTGCACTTCTGAAACTTGGTACTTCAGTAGAAAAGGCCTATTCGAGACTGTCTGCAAAGTTTCGTTGCACAATTCGAATAAATGTGGAAGTTATACACAAAAGCGATATCAACTTTAAAACGCGCTAAATTTTGTTGATGTTTTGCGTATTCAGTTTGTATCGACATATCTCCGGCAGTACAAGAGCTGCACTTCTAAAACTTGGTACTTCAGTAGGAAATGTGTCTCCGCGACTGTCTGCAAAGTTTCGTTGCACAATTCGAATTAATGTGGAAGTTATAAACAAAAACGATATCAACTTTAAAACGCGCTAAATTTTGTTGATGTTTTGCGTATTCAGTTTGTATCGACATATCTCCGGCAGTACAAGATCTGCACTTCTGAAACTTGGTACTTCAGTAGGAAATGTGTCTCCGCGACTGTCTGCCAAGTTTCGTGGCACAATTCGAATAAATGTGGAAGTTATACACAAAAGCGATATCAACTTTAAAACGCGCTAAATTTTGTTGATGTTTTGCGTATTCAGTTTGTATCGACATATCTCCGGCAGTACAAGAGCTGCACTTCTGAAACTTCGTACTTCAGTACGAAATGTGTCTCCGCGACTGTATGCAAAGTTTCGTTGCACAATTCGAATAAATGTGGAAGTTATAAACAAAAGCGATATCAACTTTAAAACGCGCTAAATTTTGTTGATGTTTTGCGTATTCAGTTTGTATCGACATATCTCCGGCAGTACAAGAGCTGCACTTCTGAAACTTGGTACTTCAGTAGAAAAGGCCTATTCGAGACTGTCTGCAAAGTTTCGTTGCACAATTCGAATAAATGTGGAAGTTATACACAAAAGCGATATCAACTTTAAAACGCGCTAAATTTTGTTGATGTTTTGCGTATTCAGTTTGTATCGACATATCTCCGGCAGTACAAGAGCTGCACTTCTAAAACTTGGTACTTCAGTAGGAAATGTGTCTCCGCGACTGTCTGCAAAGTTTCGTTGCACAATTCGAATTAATGTGGAAGTTATAAACAAAAACGATATCAACTTTAAAACGCGCTAAATTTTGTTGATGTTTTGCGTATTCAGTTTGTATCGACATATCTCCGGCAGTACAAGATCTGCACTTCTGAAACTTGGTACTTCAGTAGGAAATGTGTCTCCGCGACTGTCTGCCAAGTTTCGTGGCACAATTCGAATAAATGTGGAAGTTATACACAAAAGCGATATCAACTTTAAAACGCGCTAAATTTTGTTGATGTTTTGCGTATTCAGTTTGTATCGACATATCTCCGGCAGTACAAGAGCTGCACTTCTGAAACTTGGTACTTCAGTAGGAAATGTGTCTCCGCGACTGTATGCAAAGTTTCGTTGCACAATTCGAATAAATGTGAAAGTTATAAACAAAAGCGATATCAACTTTAAAACGCGCTAAATTTTGTTGATGTTTTGCGTATTCAGTTTGTATCGACATATCTCCGGCAGTACAAGAGCTGCACTTCTGAAACTTGGTACTTCAGTAGAAAAGGCCTATTCGAGACTGTCTGCAAAGTTTCGTTTCACAATTCGAATAAATGTGGAAGTTATACACAAAAGCGATATCAACTTTAAAACGCGCTAAATTTTGTTGATGTTTTGCGTATTCAGTTTGTATCGACATATCTCCGGCAGTACAAGATCTGCACTTTTGAAACTTGGTACTTCAGTAGGAAATGTGTCTCCGCGACTGTAGGCAAAGTTTCGTTGCACAATTCGAATAAATGTGGAAGTTATACACAAAAACGATATCAACTTTAAAACGCGCTAAATTTTGTTGATGTTTTGCGTATTCAGTTTGTATCGACATATCTCCGGCAGTACCAGATCTGCACTTTTGAAACTTGGTACTTCAGTAGGAAATGTGTCTCCGCGACTGTCTGCTAAGTTTCGTGGCACAATTCGAATAAATGGGGAAGTTATACACAAAAGCGATATCAACTTTAAAACGCGCTAAATTTTGTTGATGTTTTGCGTATTCAGTTTGTATCGACATATCTCCGGCAGTACTAGAGCTGCACTTCTGAAACTTGGTACTTCAGTAGGAAATGTGTCTCCGCGACTGTATGCAAAGTTTCGTTGCACAATTCGAATAAATGTGGAAGTTATAAACAAAAGCGATATCAACTTAAAAACGCGCTAAATTTTGTTGATGTTTTGCGTATTCAGTTTGTATCGACATATCTCCGGCAGTACAAGAGCTGCACTTCTGAAACTTGGTACTTCAGTAGAAAAGGCCTATTCGAGACTGTCTGCAAAGTTTCGTTGCACAATTCGAATAAATGTGAAAGTTATACACCAAAGCGATATCAACTTTAAAACGCGCTAAATTTTGTTGATGTTTTGCGTATTCAGTTTGTATCGACATATCTCCGGCAGTACAAGATCTGCACTTTTGAAACTTGGTACTTCAGTAAGAAATGTGTCTCCGCGACTGTATGCAAAGTTTCGTTGCACAATTCGAATAAATGTGGAAGTTATAAACAAAAGCGATATCTACTTTAAAACGCGCTAAATTTTGTTGATGTTTTGCGTATTCAGTTTGTATCGACATATCTCCGGCAGTACAAGAGCTGCACTTCTGAAACTTCGTACTTCAGTACGAAATGTGTCTCCGCGACTGTATGCAAAGTTTCGTTGCACAATTCGAATAAATGTGGAAGTTATAAACAAAAGCGATATCAACTTTAAAACGCGCTAAATTTTGTTGATGTTTTGCGTATTCAGTTTGTATCGACATATCTCCGGCAGTACAAGAGCTGCACTTCTGAAACTTGGTACTTCAGTAGAAAAGGCCTATTCGAGACTGTCTGCAAAGTTTCGTTGCACAATTCGAATAAATGTGGAAGTTATACACAAAAGCGATATCAACTTTAAAACGCGCTAAATTTTGTTGATGTTTTGCGTATTCAGTTTGTATCGACATATCTCCGGCAGTACAAGAGCTGCACTTCTAAAACTTGGTACTTCAGTAGGAAATATTTCTCCGCGACTGTCTGCAAAGTTTCGTTGCACAATTCGAATTAATGTGGAAGTTATAAACAAAAACGATATCAACTTTAAAACGCGCTAAATTTTGTTGATGTTTTGCGTATTCAGTTTGTATCGACATATCTCCGGCAGTACAAAATCTGCACTTCTGAAACTTGGTACTTCAGTAGGAAATGTGTCTCCGCGACTGTCTGCCAAGTTTCGTGGCACAATTCGAATAAATGTGGAAGTTATACACAAAAGCGATATCAACTTTAAAACGCGCTAAATTTTGTTGATGTTTTGCGTATTCAGTTTGTATCGACATATCTTCGGCAGTACAAGAGCTGCACTTCTGAAACTTGGCACTTCAGTAGGAAATGTGTCTCCGCGACTGTATGCAAAGTTTTGTTGCACAATTCGAATAAATGTGGAAGTTATAAACAAAAGCGATATCAACTTTAAAACGCGCTAAATTTTGTTGATGTTTTGCGTATTCAGTTTGTATCGACATATCTCCGGCAGTACAAGAGCTGCACTTCTGAAACTTGGTACTTCAGCAGAAAAGGCCTATTCGAGACTGTCTGCAAAGTTTCGTTGCACAATTCGAATAAATGTGGAAGTTATACACAAAAGCGATATCAACTTTAAAACGCGCTAAATTTTGTTGATGTTTTGCGTATTCAGTTTGTATCGACATATCTCCGGCAGTACAAGAGCTGCACTTCTGAAACTTGGTACTTCAGTAAGAAAATGTGTCTCCGCGACTGTCTGCAAAGTTTCGTTGCACAATTCGAATAAATGTGGAAGTTATAAACAAAAGCGATATCAACTTTAAAACGCGCTAAATTTTGTTGATGTTTTGCGTATTCAGTTTGTATCGACATATCTCCGGTAGTACAAAAGCTGCACTTCTGAAACTTAATACTTCAGTAGTAAAAGCCTATCTGAGACTGTCTGCAAAGTTTCGTTGCACAATTCGAATAAATGTGGAAGTTATAAACAAAAGCGATATCAACTTTAAAACGCGCTAAATTTTGTTGATGTTTTGCGTATTCAGTTTGTATCGACATATCTCCGGCAGTACAAGATCTGCACTTTTGAAACTTGGTACTCCAGTAGGAAATGTGTCTCCGCGACTGTATGCAAAGTTTCGTTGCACAATTCGAATAAATGTGGAAGTTATAAACAAAAGCGATATCAACTTTAAAACGCGCTAAATTTTGTTGATGTTTTGCGTATTCAGTTTGTATCGACATATCTCCGGCAGTACAAGAGCTGCACTTCTGAAACTTGGTACTTCAGTAGGAAATGTGTCTCTGCGACTGTATGCAAAGTTTCGTTGCACAATTCGAATAAATGTGGAAGTTATAAACAAAAGCGATATCAACTTTAAAACGCGCTAAATTTTGTTGATGTTTTAGTATTCAGTTTGTATCGAAATATCTCCGGCAGTACAAGAGCTGCACTTCTGAAACTTGGTACTTCAGTAGAAAATGTGTCTCCGCGACTGTCTGCAAAGTTTCGTTGCACAATTCGAATAAATGTGGAAGTTATAAACAAAAGCGATATCAACTTTAAAACGCGCTAAATTTTGTTGATGTTTTGCGTATTCAGTTTGTATCGACATATCTCCGGCAGTACAAGAGCTGCACTTCTGAAACTTGGTACTTCAGTAAAAAAGGCCTATTCGAGACTGTCTGCAAAGTTTCGTTGCACAATTCGAATAAATGTGGAAGTTATACACAAAAGCGATATCAACTTTAAAACGCGCTAAATTTTGTTGATGTTTTGCGTATTCAGTTTGTATCGACATATCTCCGGCAGTACAAGAGCTGCACTTCTGAAACTTGGTACTTCAGTAGAAAAGGCCTATTCGAGACTGTCTGCAAAGTTTCGTTGCACAATTCGAATAAATGTGGAAGTTATACACAAAAGCGATATCAACTTTAAAACGCGCTAAATTTTGTTGATGTTTTGCGTATTCAGTTTGTATCGACATATCTCCGGCAGTACAAGAGCTGCACTTCTGAAACTTGGTACTTCAGTAAGAAAATGTGTCTCCGCGACTGTCTGCAAAGTTTCGTTGCACAATTCGAATAAATGTGGAAGTTATAAACAAAAGCGATATCAACTTTAAAACGCGCTAAATTTTGTTGATGTTTTGCGTATTCAGTTTGTATCGACATATCTCCGGTAGTACAAAAGCTGCACTTCTGAAACTTAATACTTCAGTTGTAAAAGCCTATCTGAGACTGTCTGCAAAGTTTCGTTGCACAATTCGAATAAATGTGGAAGTTATAAACAAAAGCGATATCAACTTTAAAACGCGCTAAATTTTGTTGATGTTTTGCGTATTCAGTTTGTATCGACATATCTCCGGCAGTACAAGATCTGCACTTTTGAAACTTGGTACTCCAGTAGGAAATGTGTCTCCGCGACTGTATGCAAAGTTTCGTTGCACAATTCGAATAAATGTGGAAGTTATAAACAAAAGCGATATCAACTTTAAAACGCGCTAAATTTTGTTGATGTTTTGCGTATTCAGTTTGTATCGACATATCTCCGGCAGTACAAGAGCTGCACTTCTGAAACTTGGTACTTCAGTAGGAAATGTGTCTCCGCGACTGTATGCAAAGTTTCGTTGCACAATTCGAATAAATGTGGAAGTTATAAACAAAAGCGATATCAACTTTAAAACGCGCTAAATTTTGTTGATGTTTTAGTATTCAGTTTGTATCGAAATATCTCCGGCAGTACAAGAGCTGCACTTCTGCAACTTGGTACTTCAGTAGAAAATGTGTCTCCGCGACTGTCTGCAAAGTTTCGTTGCACAATTCGAATAAATGTGGAAGTTATAAACAAAAGCGATATCAACTTTAAAACGCGCTAAATTTTGTTGATGTTTTGCGTATTCAGTTTGTATCGACATATCTCCGGCAGTACAAGAGCTGCACTTCTGAAACTTGGTACTTCAGTAAAAAAGGCCTATTCGAGACTGTCTGCAAAGTTTCGTTGCACAATTCGAATAAATGTGGAAGTTATACACAAAAGCGATATCAACTTTAAAACGCGCTAAATTTTGTTGATGTTTTGCGTATTCAGTTTGTATCGACATATCTCCGGCAGTACAAGAGCTGCACTTCTAAAACTTGGTACTTCAGTAAGAAAATGTGTCTCCGCGACTGTCTGCAAAGTTTCGTTGCACAATTCGAATAAATGTGGAAGTTATAAACAAAAACGATATCAACTTTAAAACGCGCTAAATTTTGTTGATGTTTTGCGTATTCAGTTTGTATCGACATATCTCCGGCAGTACAACATCTGCACTTCTGAACCTTGGTACTTCAGTAGGAAATGTGTCTCCGCGACTGTCTGCCAAGTTTCGTGGCACAATTCGAATAAATGGGGAAGTTATACACAAAAGCGATATCAACTTTAAAACGCGCTAAATTTTGTTGATGTTTTGCGTATTCAGTTTGTATCGACATATCTCCGGCAGTACAAGAGCTGCACTTCTGAAACTTGGTACTTCAGTAGGAAATGTGTCTCCGCGACTGTATGCAAAGTTTCGTTGCACAATTCGAATAAATGTGGAAGTTATAAACAAAAGCGATATCAACTTTAAAACGCGCTAAATTTTGTTGATGTTTTGCGTATTCAGTTTATATCGACATATCTCCGGCAGTACAAGAGCTGCACTTCTGAAACTTGGTACTTCAGTAGAAAAGGCCTATTCGAGACTGTCTGCAAAGTTTCGTTGCACAATTCGAATAAATGTGAAAGTTATACACAAAAGCGATATCAACTTTAAAACGCGCTAAATTTTGTTGATGTTTTGCGTATTCAGTTTGTATCGAGATATCTCCGGCAGTACAAGATCTGCACTTTTGAAACTTGGTACTTCAGTAGGAAATGTGTCTCCGCGACTGTATGCAAAGTTCTGTTGCACAATTCGAATAAATGTGGAAGTTATAAACAAAAGCGATATCTACTTTAAAACGCGCTAAATTTTGTTGATGTTTTGCGTATTCAGTTTGTATCGACATATCTCCGGCAGTACAAGAGCTGCACTTCTGAAACTTGGTACTTCAGTAGGAAATGTGTCTCCGCGACTGTATGCAAAGTTTCGTTGCACAATTCGAATAAATGTGGAAGTTATAAACAAAAGCGATATCAACTTTAAAACGCGCTAAATTTTGTTGATGTTTTGCGTATTCAGTTTGTATCGACATATCTCCGGCAGTACAAGAGCTGCACTTCTGAAACTTGGTACTTCAGTAGAAAAGGCCTATTCGAGACTGTCTGCAAAGTTTCGTTGCACAATTCGAATAAATGTGGAAGTTATACACAAAAGCGATATCAACTTTAAAACGCGCTAAATTTTGTTGATGTTTTGCGTATTCAGTTTGTATCGACATATCTCCGGCAGTACAAGAGCTGCACTTCTAAAACTTGGTACTTCAGTAGGAAATGTGTCTCCGCGACTGTCTGCAAAGTTTCGTTGCACAATTCGAATTAATGTGGAAGTTATAAACAAAAACGATATCAACTTTAAAACGCGCTAAATTTTGTTGATGTTTTGCGTATTCAGTTTGTATCGACATATCTCCGGCAGTACAAGATCTGCACTTCTGAAACTTGGTACTTCAGTAGGAAATGTGTCTCCGCGACTGTCTGCCAAGTTTCGTGGCACAATTCGAATAAATGTGGAAGTTATACACAAAAGCGATATCAACTTTAAAACGCGCTAAATTTTGTTGATGTTTTGCGTATTCAGTTTGTATCGACATATCTCCGGCAGTACAAGAGCTGCACTTCTGAAACTTGGTACTTCAGTAGGAAATGTGTCTCCGCGACTGTATGCAAAGTTTCGTTGCACAATTCGAATAAATGTGGAAGTTATAAACAAAAGCGATATCAACTTTAAAACGCGCTAAATTTTGTTGATGTTTTGCGTATTCAGTTTGTATCGACATATCTCCGGCAGTACAAGAGCTGCACTTCTGAAACTTGGTACTTCAGTAGAAAAGGCCTATTCGAGACTGTCTGCAAAGTTTCGTTGCACAATTCGAATAAATGTGGAAGTTATACACAAAAGCGATATCAACTTTAAAACGCGCTAAATGTTGTTGATGTTTTGCGTATTCAGTTTGTATCGACATATCTCCGGCAGTACAAGAGCTGCACTTCTAAAACTTGGTACTTCAGTAAGCAAATGTGTCTCCGCGACTGTCTGCAAAGTTTCGTTGCACAATTCGAATAAATGTGGAAGTTATAAACAAAAACAATATCAACTTTAAAACGCGCTAAATTTTGTTGATGTTTTGCGTATTCAGTTTGTATCGACATATCTCCGGCAGTACAACATCTGCACTTCTGAAACTTGGTACTTCAGTAGGAAATGTGTCTCCGCGACTGTCTGCTAAGTTTCGTGGCACAATTCGAATAAATGGGGAAGTTATACACAAAAGCGATATCAACTTTAAAACGCGCTAAATTTTGTTGATGTTTTGCGTATTCAGTTTGTATCGACATATCTCCGGCAGTACTAGAGCTGCACTTCTGAAACTTGGTACTTCAGTAGGAAATGTGTCTCCGCGACTGTATGCAAAGTTTCGTTGCACAATTCGAATAAATGTGGAAGTTATAAACAAAAGCGATATCAACTTTAAAACGCGCTAAATTTTGTTGATGTTTTGCGTATTCAGTTTGTATCGACATATCTCCGGCAGTACAAGAGCTGCACTTCTGAAACTTGGTACTTCAGTAGAAAAGGCCTATTCGAGACTGTCTGCAAAGTTTCGTTGCACAATTCGAATAAATGTGAAAGTTATACACCAAAGCGATATCAACTTTAAAACGCGCTAAATTTTGTTGATGTTTTGCGTATTCAGTTTGTATCGACATATCTCCGGCAGTACCAGATCTGCACTTTTGAAACTTGGTACTTCAGTAGGAAATGTGTCTCCGCGACTGTATGCAAAGTTTCGTTGCACAATTCGAATAAATGTGGAAGTTATAAACAAAAGCGATATCTACTTTAAAACGCGCTAAATTTTGTTGATGTTTTGCGTATTCAGTTTGTATCGACATATCTCCGGCAGTACAAGAGCTGCACTTCTGAAACTTGGTACTTCAGTAGGAAATGTGTCTCCGCGACTGTATGCAAAGTTTCGTTGCACAATTCGAATAAATGTGGAAGTTATAAACAAAAGCGATATCAACTTTAAAACGCGCTAAATTTTGTTGATGTTTTGCGTATTCAGTTTGTATCGACATATCTCCGGCAGTACAAGAGCTGCACTTCTGAAACTTGGTACTTCAGTAGAAAAGGCCTATTCGAGACTGTCTGCAAAGTTTCGTTGCACAATTCGAATAAATGTGGAAGTTATACACAAAAGCGATATCAACTTTAAAACGCGCTAAATTTTGTTGATGTTTTGCGTATTCAGTTTGTATCGACATATCTCCGGCAGTACAAGAGCTGCACTTCTAAAACTTGGTACTTCAGTAGGAAATGTGTCTCCGCGACTGTCTGACAAGTTTCGTTGCACAATTCGAATTAATGTGGAAGTTATAAACAAAAACGATATCAACTTTAAAACGCGCTAAATTTTGTTGATGTTTTGCGTATTCAGTTTGTATCGACATATCTCCGGCAGTACAAGATCTGCACTTCTGAAACTTGGTACTTCAGTAGGAAATGTGTTTCCGCGACTGTCTGCCAAGTTTCGTGGCACAATTCGAATAAATGTGGAAGTTATACACAAAAGCGATATCAACTTTAAAACGCGCTAAATTTTGTTGATGTTTTGCGTATTCAGTTTGTATCGACATATCTCCGGCAGTACAAGAGCTGCACTTCTGAAACTTGGCACTTCAGTAGGAAATGTGTCTCCGCGACTGTATGCAAAGTTTTGTTGCACAATTCGAATAAATGTGGAAGTTATAAACAAAAGCGATATCAACTTTAAAACGCGCTAAATTTTGTTGATGTTTTGCGTATTCAGTTTGTATCGACATATCTCCGGCAGTACAAGAGCTGCACTTCTGAAACTTGGTACTTCAGTAGAAAAGGCCTATTCGAGACTGTCTGCAAAGTTTCGTTGCACAATTCGAATAAATGTGGAAGTTATACACAAAAGCGATATCAACTTTAAAACGCGCTAAATTTTGTTGATGTTTTGCGTATTCAGTTTGTATCGACATATCTCCGGCAGTACAAGAGCTGCACTTCTGAAACTTGGTACTTCAGTAAGAAAATGTGTCTCCGCGACTGTATGCAAAGTTTCGTTGCACAATTCGAATAAATGTGGAAGTTATAAACAAAAGCGATATCAACTTTAAAACGCGCTAAATTTTGTTGATGTTTTGCGTATTCAGTTTGTATCGACATATCACCGGTAGTACAAAAGCTGCACTTCTGAAACTTAATACTTCAGTAGTAAAAGCCTATCTGAGACTGTCTGCAAAGTTTCGTTGCACAATTCGAATAAATGTGGAAGTTACAAACAAAAGCGATATCAACTTTAAAACGCGCTAAATTTTGTTGATGTTTTGCGTATTCAGTTTGTATCGACATATCTCCGGCAGTACAAGATCTGCACTTTTGAAACTTGGTACTCCAGTAGGAAATGTGTCTCCGCGACTGTATGCAAAGTTTCGTTGCACAATTCGAATAAATGTGGAAGTTATAAACAAAAGCGATATCAACTTTAAAACGCGCTAAATTTTGTTGATGTTTTGCGTATTCAGTTTGTATCGACATATCTCCGGCAGTACAAGAGCTGCACTTCTGAAACTTGGTACTTCAGTAGGAAATGTGTCTCCGCGACTGTATGCAAAGTTTCGTTGCACAATTCGAATAAATGTGGAAGTTATAAACAAAAGCGATATCAACTTTAAAACGCGCTAAATTTTGTTGATGTCTTAGTATTCAGTTTGTATCGAAATATCTCCGGCAGTACAAGAGCTGCACTTCTGAAACTTGGTACTTCAGTAGAAAATGTGTCTCCGCGACTGTCTGCAAAGTTTCGTTGCACAATTCGAATAAATGTGGAAGTTATAAACAAAAGCGATATCAACTTTAAAACGCGCTAAATTTTGTTGATGTTTTGCGTATTCAGTTTGTATCGACATATCTCCGGCAGTACAAGAGCTGCACTTCTGAAACTTGGTACTTCAGTAAAAAAGGCCTATTCGAGACTGTCTGCAAAGTTTCGTTGCACAATTCGAATAAATGTGGAAGTTATACACAAAAGCGATATCAACTTTAAAACGCGCTAAATTTTGTTGATGTTTTGCGTATTCAGTTTGTATCGACATATCTCCGGCAGTACAAGAGCTGCACTTCTAAAACTTGGTACTTCAGTAGGAAATGTGTCTCCGCGACTGTCTGCAAAGTTTCGTTGCATAATTCGAATAAATGTGGAAGTTATAAACAAAAACGATATCAACTTTAAAACGCGCTAAATTTTGTTGATGTTTTGCGTATTCAGTTTGTATCGACATATCTCCGGCAGTACAAGATCTGCACTTCTGAAACTTAGTACTTCAGTAGGAAATGTGTCTCCGCGACTGTCTGCCAAGTTTCGTGGCACAATTCGAATAAATGGGGAAGTTATACACAAAAGCGATATCAACTTTAAAACGCGCTAAATTTTGTTGATGTTTTGCGTATTCAGTTTGTATCGACATATCTCCGGCAGTACAAGAGCTGCACTTCTGAAACTTGGTACTTCAGTAGGAAATGTGTCTCCGCGACTGTATGCAAAGTTTCGTTGCACAATTCGAATAAATGTGGAAGTTATAAACAAAAGCGATATCAACTTTAAAACGCGCTAAATTTTGTTGATGTTTTGCGTATTCAGTTTGTATCGACATATCTCCGGCAGTACAAGAGCTGCACTTCTGAAACTTGGTACTTCAGTAGAAAAGGCCTATTCGAGACTGTCTGCAAAGTTTCGTTGCACAATTCGAATAAATGTGGAAGTTATACACAAAAGCGATATCAACTTTAAAACGCGCTAAATTTTGTTGATGTTTTGCGTATTCAGTTTGTATCGACATATCTCCGGCAGTACAAGAGCTGCACTTCTGAAACTTGGTACTTCAGTAAGAAAATGTGTCTCCGCGACTGTCTGCAAAGTTTCGTTGCACAATTCGAATAAATGTGGAAGTTATAAACAAAAGCGATATCAACTTTAAAACGCGCTAAATTTTGTTGATGTTTTGCGTATTCAGTTTGTATCGACATATCTCCGGTAGTACAAAAGCTGCACTTCTGAAACTTAATACTTCAGTAGTAAAAGCCTATCTGAGACTGTCTGCAAAGTTTCGTTGCACAATTCGAATAAATGTGGAAGTTATAAACAAAAGCGATATCAACTTTAAAACGCGCTAAATTTTGTTGATGTTTTGCGTATTCAGTTTGTATCGACATATCTCCGGCAGTACAAGATCTGCACTTTTGAAACTTGGTACTTCAGTAGGAAATGTGTCTCCGCGACTGTATGCAAAGTTTCGTTGCACAATTCGAATAAATGTGGAAGTTATAAACAAAAGCGATATCAACTTTAAAACGCGCTAAATTTTGTTGATGTTTTGCGTATTCAGTTTGTATCGACATATCTCCGGCAGTACAAGAGCTGCACTTCTGAAACTTGGTACTTCAGTAGGAAATGTGTCTCCGCGACTGTATGCAAAGTTTCGTTGCACAATTCGAATAAATGTGGAAGTTATAAACAAAAGCGATATCAACTTTAAAACGCGCTAAATTTTGTTGATGTTTTGCGTATTCAGTTTGTATCGACATATCTCCGGCAGTACAAGAGCTGCACTTCTGAAACTTGGTACTTCAGTAGGAAATGTGTCTCCGCGACTGTCTGCAAAGTTTCGTTGCACAATTCGAATAAATGTGGAAGTTATACACAAAAGCGAAATCAACTTTAAAACGCGCTAAATTTTGTTGATGTTTTGCGTATTCAGTTTGTATCGACATATCTCCGGCAGTACAAGAGCTGCACTTCTGAAACTTGGTACTTCAGTAAGAAAATGTGTCTCCGCGACTGTCTGCAAAGTTTCGTTGCACAATTCGAATAAATGTGGAAGTTATACACAAAAGCGATATCAACTTTAAAACGCGCTAAATTTTGTTGATGTTTTGCGTATTCAGTTTGTATCGACATATCTCCGGCAGTACAAGAGCTGCACTTCTGAAACTTGGTACTTCAGTAGGAAATGTGTCTCCGCGACTGTCTGCAAAGTTTCGTTGCACAATTCGAATAAATGTGGAAGTTATAAACAAAAACGATATCAACTTTAAAACGCGCTAAATTTTGTTGATGTTTTGCGTATTCAGTTTGTATCGACATATCTCCGGCAGTACAAGAGCTGCACTTCTGAAACTTGGTACTTCAGTAGGAAATGTGTCTCCGCGACTGTCTGCAAAGTTTCGTGGCACAATTCGAATAAATGGGGAAGTTATACACAAAAGCGATATCAACTTTAAAACGCGCTAAATTTTGTTGATGTTTTGCGTATTCAGTTTGTATCTACATATCTCCGGCAGTACAAGAGCTGCACTTCTGAAACTTGGTACTTCAGTAGGAAATGTGTCTCCGCGACTGTATGCAAAGTTTCGTTGCACAATTCGAATAAATGTGGAAGTTATAAACAAAAGCGATATCAACTTTAAAACGCGCTAAATTTTGTTGATGTTTTGCGTATTCAGTTTGTATCGACATATCTCCGGCAGTACAAGAGCTGCACTTCTGAAACTTGGTACTTCAGTAGAAAAGGCCTATTCGAGACTGTCTGCAAAGTTTCGTTGCACAATTCGAATAAATGTGAAAGTTATACACAAAAGCGATATCAACTTTAAAACGCGCTAAATTTTGTTGATGTTTTGCGTATTCAGTTTGTATCGACATATCTCCGGCAGTACAAGAGCTGCACTTCTGAAACTTGGTACTTCAGTAGGAAATGTGTCTCCGCGACTGTATGCAAAGTTTCGTTGCACAATTCGAATAAATGTGGAAGTTATAAACAAAAGCGATATCTACTTTAAAACGCGCTAAATTTTGTTGATGTTTTGCGTATTCAGTTTGTATCGACATATCTCCGGCAGTACAAGAGCTGCACTTCTGAAACTTGGTACTTCAGTAGGAAATGTGTCTCCGCGACTGTATGCAAAGTTTCGTTGCACAATTCGAATAAATGTGGAAGTTATAAACAAAAGCGATATCAACTTTAAAACGCGCTAAATTTTGTTGATGTTTTGCGTATTCAGTTTGTATCGACATATCTCCGGCAGTACAAGAGCTGCACTTCTGAAACTTGGTACTTCAATAGAAAAGGCCTATTCGAGACTGTCTGCAAAGTTTCGTTGCACAATTCGAATAAATGTGGAAGTTATACACAAAAGCGATATCAATTTAAAACGCGCTAAATTTTGTTGATGTTTTGCGTATTCAGTTTGTATCGACATATCTCCGGCAGTACAAGAGCTGCACTTCTAAAACTTGGTACTTCAGTAGGAAATGTGTCTCCGCGACTGTCATCAAAGTTTCGTTGCACAATTCGAATTAATGTGGAAGTTATAAACAAAAACGATATCAACTTTAAAACGCGCTAAATTTTGTTGATGTTTTGCGTATTCAGTTTGTATCGACATATCTCCGGCAGTACAAGATCTGCACTTCTGAAACTTGGTACTTCAGTAGGAAATGTGTCTCCGCGACTGTCTGCCAAGTTTCGTGGCACAATTCGAATAAATGGGGAAGTTATACACAAAAGCGATATCAACTTTAAAACGCGCTAAATTTTGTTGATGTTTTGCGTATTCAGTTTGTATCGACATATCTCCGGCAGTACAAGAGCTGCACTTCTGAAACTTGGTACGACAGTAGAAAATGTGTCTCCGCGACTGTCTGCAAAGTTTCGTTGCACAATTCGAATAAATGTGGAAGTTATAAACAAAAGCGATATCAACTTTAAAACGCGCTAAATTTTGTTGATGTTTTGCGTATTCAGTTTGTATCGACATATCTCCGGCAGTACAAGAGCTGCACTTCTGAAACTTGGTACTTCAGTAGAAAAGGCCTATTCGAGACTGTCTGCAAAGTTTCGTTGCACAATTCGAATAAATGTGGAAGTTATACACAAAAGCGATATCAACTTTAAAACGCGCTAAATTTTGTTGATGTTTTGCGTATTCAGTTTGTATCGACATATCTCCGGCAGTACAAGAGCTGCACTTCTGAAACTTAGTACTTCAGTAGGAAATGTGTCTCCGCGACTGTCTGCAAAGTTTCGTTGCACAATTCGAATAAATGTGGAAGTAATAAACAAAAACGATATCAACTTTAAAACGCGCTAAATTTTGTTGATGTTTTGCGTATTCAGTTTGTATCGACATATCTCCGGCAGTACAAGATCTGCACTTCTGAAACTTGGTACTTCAGTAGGAAATGTGTCTCCGCGACTGTCTGCCAAGTTTCGTTGCACAATTCGAATAAATGGGGAAGTTATACACAAAAGCGATATCAACTTTAAAACGCGCTAAATTTTGTTGATGTTTTGCGTATTCAGTTTGTATCGACATATCTCCGGCAGTACAAGAGCTGCACTTCTGAAACTTGGTACTTCAGTAGAAAATGTGTCTCCGCGACTGTCTGCAAAGTTTCGTTGCACAATTCGAATAAATGTGGAAGTTATAAACAAAAGCGATATCAACTTTAAAACGCGCTAAATTTTGTTGATGTTTTGCGTATTCAGTTTGTATCGACATATCTCCGGTGGTACTAAAAGCTGCACTTCTGAAACTTAATACTTCAGTAGAAAAAGCCTATCTGAGACTGTCTGCAAAGTTTCGTTGCACAATTCGAATAAATGTGGAAGTTATAAACAAAAGCGATATCAACTTTAAAACGCGCTAAATTTTGTTGATGTTTTGCGTATTCAGTTTGTATCGACATATCTCCGGCAGTACAAGATCTGCACTTCTGAAACTTGGTACTTCAGTAGGAAATGTGTCTCCGCGACTGCATGCAAAGTTTCGTTGCACAATTCGAATAAATGTGGAAGTTATAAACAAAAGCGATACTAACTTTAAAACGCGCTAAATTTTGTTGATGTTTTGCGTATTCAGTTTGTATCGACATATCTCCGGCAGTACAAGAGCTGCACTTTTGAAACTTGGTACTTCAGTAGGAAATGTGTCTCCGCGACTGTATGCAAAGTTTCGTTGCACAATTCGAATAAATGTGGAAGTTATAAACAAAAGCGATATCAACTTTAAAACGCGCTAAATTTTGTTGATGTTTTGCGTATTCAGTTTGTATCGACATATCTCCGGCAGTACAAGAGCTGCACTTCTGAAACTTGGTACTTCAGTAGAAAAGGCCTATTCGAGACTGTCTGCAAAGTTTCGTTGCACAATTCGAATAAATGTGGAAGTTATACACAAAAGCGATATCAACTTTAAAACGCGCTAAATTTTGTTGATGTTTTGCGTATTCAGTTTGTATCGACATATCTCCGGCAGTACAAGAGCTGCACTTCTGAAACTTGGTACTTCAGTAGAAAAGGCCTATTCGAGACTGTCTGCAAAGTTTCGTTGCACAATTCGTATACATGTGGAAGTTATAAACAAAAGCGATATCAACTTTAAAACGCGCTAAATTTTGTTGATGTTTTGCGTATTCAGTTTGTATCGACATATCTCCGGCAGTACAAGAGCTGCACTTCTGAAACTTAATACTTCAGTAGAAAAAGCCTATTCAAGACTGTCTGCAAAGTTTCGTTGCACAATTCGAATAAATGTGGAAGTTATAAACAAAAGCGATATCAACTTTAAAACGCGCTAAATTTTGTTGATGTTTTGCGTATTCAGTTTGTATCGACATATCTCCGGTGGTACAGAAGCGGCACTTCTGAAACTTAATACTTCAGTAGAAAAAGCCTATCTGAGACTGTCTGCCAAGTTTCGTGGCACAATTCGAATAAATGTGGAAGTTATAAACAAAAGCGATATCAACTTTAAAACGCGCTAAATTTTGTTGATGTTTTGCGTATTCAATTTGTATCGACATATCTCCGGCAGTACAAGATCTGCACTTTTGAAACTTGGTACTTCAGTAGGAAATGTGTCTCCGCGACTGTATGCAAAGTTTCGTTGCACAATTCGAATAAATGTGGAAGTTATAAACAAAAGCGATATCAACTTTAAAACGCGCTAAATTTTGTTGATGTTTTGCGTATTCAGTTTGTATCGACATATCTCCGGCAGTACAAGAGCTGCACTTCTGAAACTTGGTACTTCAGTAGAAAAGGCCTATTCGAGACTGTCTGCAAAGTTTCGTTGCACAATTCGAATAGATGTGGAAGTTATACACAAAAGCGATATCAACTTTAAAACGCGCTAAATTTTGTTGATGTTTTGCGTATTCAGTTTGTATCGACATATCTCCGGCAGTACAAGAGCTGCACTTCTAAAACTTGGTACTTCAGTAGGAAATGTGTCTCCGCGACTGTCTGCAAAGTTTCGTTGCACAATTCGAATAAATGTGGAAGTTATAAACAAAAACGATATCAACTTTAAAACGCGCTCAATTTTGTTGATGTTTTGCGTATTCAGTTTGTATCGACATATCTCCGGCAGTACAAGATCTGCACTTCTGAAACTTGGTACTTCAGTAAGAAATGTGTCTCCGCGACTGTCTGCCAAGTTTCGTGGCACAATTCGAATAAATGGGGAAGTTATACACAAAAGCGATATCAACTTTAAAACGCGCTAAATTTTGTTGATGTTTTGCGTATTCAGTTTGTATCGACATATCTCCGGCAGTACAAGAGCTGCACTTCTGAAACTTGGTACTTCAGTAGGAAAGGCCTATTCGAGACTGTCTGCAAAGTTTCGTTGCACAATTCGAATAAATGTGGAAGTTATAAACAAAAGCGATATCAACTTTAAAACGCGCTAAATTTTGTTGATGTTTTGCGTATTCAGTTTGTATCGACATATCTCCGGCAGTACAAGATCTGCACTTTTGAAACTTGGTACTTCAGTAGGAAATGTGTCTCCGCGACTGTATGCAAAGTTTCGTTGCACAATTCGAATAAATGTGGAAGTTATACACAAAAGCGATATCAACTTTAAAACGCGCTAAATTTTGTTGATGTTTTGCGTATTCAGTTTGTATCGACATATCTCCGGAAGTACAAGAGCTGCACTTCTGAAACTTAGTACTTCAGTAGGAAATGTGTCTCCGCGACTGTCTGCAAAGTTTCGTTGCACAATTCGAATAAATGTGGAAGTTATAAACAAAAACGATATCAACTTTAAAACGCGCTAAATTTTGTTGATGTTTTGCGTATTCAGTTTGTATCGACATATCTCCGGCAGTACAAGATCTGCACTTCTAGAACTTGGTACTTCAGTAGGAAATGTGTCTCCGCGACTGTCTGCCAAGTTTCGTTGCACAATTCGAATAAATGGGGAAGTTACCCACAAAAGCGATATCAACTTTAAAACGCGCTAAATTTTGTTGATGTTTTGCGTATTCAGTTTGTATCGACATATCTCCGGCAGTACAAGAGCTGCACTTCTGAAACTTGGTACTTCAGTAGGAAATGTGTCTCCGCGACTGTCTGCAAAGTTGCGTTGCACAATTCGAATAAATGTGGAAGTTATAAACAAAAGCGATATCAACTTTAAAACGCGCTAAATTTTGTTGATGTTTTGCGTATTCAGTTTGTATCGACATATCTCCGGTGGTACAAAAGCTGCACTTCTGAAACTTAATACTTCAGTAGAAAAAGCCTATCTGAGACTGTCTGCAAAGTTTCGTTGCACAATTCGAATAAATGTGGAAGTTATAAACAAAAGCGATATCAACTTTAAAACGCGCTAAATTTTGTTGATGTTTTGCGTATTCAGTTTGTATCGACATATCTCCGGCAGTACAAGATCTGCACTTCTGAAACTTGGTACTTCAGTAGGAAATGTGTCTCCGCGACTGCATGCAAAGTTTCGTTGCACAATTCGAATAAATGTGGAAGTTATAAACAAAAGCGATATCAACTTTAAAACGCGCTAAATTTTGTTGATGTTTTGCGTATTCAGTTTGTATCGACATATCTCCGGCAGTACAAGGGCTGCACTTCTGAAACTTGGTACTTCAGTAGGAAATGTGTCTCCGCGACTGCATGCAAAGTTTCGTTGCACAATTCGAATAAATGTGGAAGTTATAAACAAAAGCGATATCAACTTTAAAACGCGCTAAATTTTTTTGATGTTTTGCGTATTCAGTTTGTATCGACATATCTCCGGCAGTACAAGAGCTGCACTTCTGAAACTTGGTACTTCAGTAGGAAATGTGTCTCCGCGACTGTATGCAAAGTTTCGTTGCACAATTCGAATAAATGTGGAAGTTATAAACAAAAGCGATATCAACTTTAAAACGCGCTAAATTTTGTTGATGTTTTGCGTATTCAGTTTGTATCGACATATCTCCGGCAGTACAAGAGCTGCACTTCTGAAACTTGGTACTTCAGTAGAAAAGGCCTATTCGAGACTGTCTGCAAAGTTTCGTTGCACAATTCGAATAAATGTGGAAGTTATACACAAAAGCGATATCAACTTTAAAACGCGCTAAATTTTGTTGATGTTTTGCGTATTCAGTTTGTATCGACATATCTCCGGCAGTACAAGAGCTGCACTTCTGAAACTTGGTACTTCAGTAGAAAAGGCCTATTCGAGACTGTCTGCAAAGTTTCGTTGCACAATTCGTATTCATGTGGAAGTTATAAACAAAAGCGATATCAACTTTAAAACGCGCTAAATTTTGTTGATGTTTTGCGTATTCAGTTTGTATCGACATATCTCCGGCAGTACAAGAGCTGCACTTCTGAAACTTAATACTTCAGTAGAAAAAGCCTATTCAAGACTGTCTGCAAAGTTTCGTTGCACAATTCGAATAAATGTGGAAGTTATAAACAAAAGCGATATCAACTTTAAAACGCGCTAAATTTTGTTGATGTTTTGCGTATTCAGTTTGTATCGACATATCTCCGGTGGTACAGAAGCGGCACTTCTGAAACTTAATACTTCAGTAGAAAAAGCCTATCTGAGACTGTCTGCCAAGTTTCGTGGCACAATTCGAATAAATGTGGAAGTTATAAACAAAAGCGATATCAACTTTAAAACGCGCTAAATTTTGTTGATGTTTTGCGTATTCAATTTGTATCGACATATCTCCGGCAGTACAAGATCTGCACTTTTGAAACTTGGTACTTCAGTAGGAAATGTGTCTCCGCGACTGTATGCAAAGTTTCGTTGCACAATTCGAATAAATGTGGAAGTTATAAACAAAAGCGATATCAACTTTAAAACGCGCTAAATTTTGTTGATCTTTTGCGTATTCAGTTTGTATCGACATATCTCCGGCAGTACAAGAGCTGCACTTCTGAAACTTGGTACTTCAGTAGAAAAGGCCTATTCGAGACTGTCTGCAAAGTTTCGTTGCACAATTCGAATAGATGTGGAAGTTATACACAAAAGCGATATCAACTTTAAAACGCGCTAAATTTTGTTGATGTTTTGCGTATTCAGTTTGTATCGACATATCTCCGGCAGTACAAGAGCTGCACTTCTAAAACTTGGTACTTCAGTAGGAAATGTGTCTCCGCGACTGTCTGCAAAGTTTCGTTGCACAATTCGAATAAATGTGGAAGTTATAAACAAAAACGGTATCAACTTTAAAACGCGCTCAATTTTGTTGATGTTTTGCGTATTCAGTTTGTATCGACATATCTCCGGCAGTACAAGATCTGCACTTCTGAAAATTGGTACTTCAGTAAGAAATGTGTCTCCGCGACTGTCTGCCAAGTTTCGTGGCACAATTCGAATAAATGGGGAAGTTATACACAAAAGCGATATCAACTTTAAAACGCGCTAAATTTTGTTGATGTTTTGCGTATTCAGTTTGTATCGACATATCTCCGGCAGTACAAGAGCTGCACTTCTGAAACTTGGTACTTCAGTAGAAAAGGCCTATTCGAGACTGTCTGCAAAGTTTCGTTGCACAATTCGAATAAATGTGGAAGTTATAAACAAAAGCGATATCAACTTTAAAACGCGCTAAATTTTGTTGATGTTTTGCGTATTCAGTTTGTATCGACATATCTCCGGCAGTACAAGATCTGCACTTTTGAAACTTGGTACTTCAGTAGGAAATGTGTCTCCGCGACTGTATGCAAAGTTTCGTTGCACAATTCGAATAAATGTGGAAGTTATACACAAAAGCGATATCAACTTTAAAACGCGCTAAATTTTGTTGATGTTTTGCGTATTCAGTTTGTATCGACATATCTCCGGCAGTACAAGAGCTGCACTTCTGAAACTTAGTACTTCAGTAGGAAATGTGTCTCCGCGACTGTCTGCAAAGTTTCGTTGCACAATTCGAATAAATGTGGAAGTTATAAACAAAAACGATATCAACTTTAAAACGCGCTAAATTTTGTTGATGTTTTGCGTATTCAGTTTGTATCGACATATCTCCGGCAGTACAAGATCTGCACTTCTGAAACTTGGTACTTCAGTAGGAAATGTGTCTCCGCGACTGTCTGCCAAGTTTCGTTGCACAATTCGAATAAATGGGGAAGTTACCCACAAAAGCGATATCAACTTTAAAACGCGCTAAATTTTGTTGATGTTTTGCGTATTCAGTTTGTATCGACATATCTCCGGCAGTACAAGAGCTGCACTTCTGAAACTTGGTACTTCAGTAGGAAATGTGTCTCCGCGACTGTCTGCAAAGTTTCGTTGCACAATTCGAATAAATGTGGAAGTTATAAACAAAAGCGATATCAACTTTAAAACGCGCTAAATTTTGTTGATGTTTTGCGTATTCAGTTTGTATCGACATATCTCCGGTGGTACAAAAGCTGCACTTCTGAAACTAAATACTTCAGTAGAAAAAGCCTATCTGAGACTGTCTGCAAAGTTTCGTTGCACAATTCGAATAAATGTGGAAGTTATAAACAAAAGCGATATCAACTTTAAAACGCGCTAAATTTTGTTGATGTTTTGCGTATTCAGTTTGTATCGACATATCTCCGGCAGTACAAGATCTGCACTTCTGAAACTTGGTACTTCAGTAGGAAATGTGTCTCCGCGACTGCATGCAAAGTTTCGTTGCACAATTCGAATAAATGTGGAAGTTATAAACAAAAGCGATATCAACTTTAAAACGCGCTAAATTTTGTTGATGTTTTGCGTATTCAGTTTGTATCGACATATCTCCGGCAGTACAAGAGCTGCACTTCTGAAACTTGGTACTTCAGTAGAAAAGGCCTATTCGAGACTGTCTGCAAAGTTTCGTTGCACAATTCGAATAAATGTGGAAGTTATACACAAAAGCGATATCAACTTTAAAACGCGCTAAATTTTGTTGATGTTTTGCGTATTCAGTTTGTATCGACATATCTCCGGCAGTACAAGAGCTGCACTTCTGAAACTTGGTACTTCAGTAGAAAAGGCCTATTCGAGACTGTCTGCAAAGTTTCGTTGCACAATTCGTATACATGTGGAAGTTATAAACAAAAGCGATATCAACTTTAAAACGCGCTAAATTTTGTTGATGTTTTGCGTATTCAGTTTTATCGACATATCTCCGGCAGTACAAGAGCTGCACTTCTGAAACTTAATACTTCAGTAGAAAAAGCCTATTCAAGACTGTCTGCAAAGTTTCGTTGCACAATTCGAATAAATGTGGAAGTTATAAACAAAAGCGATATCAACTTTAAAACGCGCTAAATTTTGTTGATGTTTTGCGTATTCAGTTTGTATCGACATATCTCCGGTGGTACAGAAGCGGCACTTCTGAAACTTAATACTTCAGTAGAAAAAGCCTATCTGAGACTGTCTGCCAAGTTTCGTGGCACAATTCGAATAAATGTGGAAGTTATAAACAAAAGCGATATCAACTTTAAAACGCGCTAAATTTTGTTGATGTTTTGCGTATTCAATTTGTATCGACATATCTCCGGCAGTACAAGATCTGCACTTTTGAAACTTGGTACTTCAGTAGGAAATGTGTCTCCGCGACTGTATGCAAAGTTTCGTTGCACAATTCGAATAAATGTGGAAGTTATAAACAAAAGCGATATCAACTTTAAAACGCGCTAAATTTTGTTGATGTTTTGCGTATTCAGTTTGTATCGACATATCTCCGGCAGTACAAGAGCTGCACTTCTGAAACTTGGTACTTCAGTAGAAAAGGCCTATTCGAGACTGTCTGCAAAGTTTCGTTGCACAATTCGAATAGATGTGGAAGTTATACACAAAAGCGATATCAACTTTAAAACGCGCTAAATTTTGTTGATGTTTTGCGTATTCAGTTTGTATCGACATATCTCCGGCAGTACAAGAGCTGCACTTCTAAAACTTGGTACTTCAGTAGGAAATGTGTCTCCGCGACTGTCTGCAAAGTTTCGTGGCACAATTCGAATAAATGGGGAAGTTATAAACAAAAGCGATATCAACTTTAAAACGCGCTAAATTTTGTTGATGTTTTGCGTATTCAGTTTGTATCGACATATCTCCGGCAGTACAAGAGCTGCACTTCTGAAACTTGGTACTTCAGTAGAAAAGGCCTATTCGAGACTGTCTGCAAAGTTTCGTTGCACAATTCGAATAAATGTGGAAGTTATAAACAAAAGCGATATCAACTTTAAAACGCGCTAAATTTTGTTGATGTTTTGCGTATTCAGTTTGTATCGACATATCTCCGGCAGTACAAGATCTGCACTTTTGAAACTTGGTACTTCAGTAGGAAATGTGTCTCCGCGACTGTATGCAAAGTTTCGTTGCACAATTCGAATAAATGTGGAAGTTATACACAAAAGCGATATCAACTTTAAAACGCGCTAAATTTTGTTGATGTTTTGCGTATTCAGTTTGTATCGACATATCTCCGGCAGTACAAGAGCTGCACTTCTGAAACTTAGTACTTCAGTAGGAAATGTGTCTCCGCGACTGTCTGCAAAGTTTCGTTGCACAATTCGAATAAATGTGGAAGTTATAAACAAAAACGATATCAACTTTAAAACGCGCTAAATTTTGTTGATGTTTTGCGTATTCAGTTTGTATCGACATATCTCCGGCAGTACAAGATCTGCACTTCTGAAACTTGGTACTTCAGTAGGAAATGTGTCTCCGCGACTGTCTGCCAAGTTTCGTTGCACAATTCGAATAAATGGATAAGTTACCCACAAAAGCGATATCAACTTTAAAACGCGCTAAATTTTGTTGATGTTTTGCGTATTCAGTTTGTATCGACATATCTCCGGCAGTACAAGAGCTGCACTTCTGAAACTTGGTACTTCAGTAGGAAATGTGTCTCCGCGACTGTCTGCAAAGTTTCGTTGCACAATTCGAATAAATGTGGAAGTTATAAACAAAAGCGATATCAACTTTAAAACGCGCTAAATTTTGTTGATGTTTTGCGTATTCAGTTTGTATCGACATATCTCCGGTGGTACAAAAGCTGCACTTCTGAAACTTAATACTTCAGTAGAAAAAGCCTATCTGAGACTGTCTGCAAAGTTTCGTTGCACAATTCGAATAAATGTGGAAGTTATAAACAAAAGCGATATCAACTTTAAAACGCGCTAAATTTTGTTGATGTTTTGCGTATTCAGTTTGTATCGACATATCTCCGGCAGTACAAGATCTGCACTTCTGAAACTTGGTACTTCAGTAGAAAATGTGTCTCCGCGACTGCATGCAAAGTTTCGTTGCACAATTCGAATAAATGTGGAAGTTATAAACAAAAGCGATATCAACTTTAAAACGCGCTAAATTTTGTTGATGTTTTGCGTATTCAGTTTGTATCGACATATCTCCGGCAGTACAAGAGCTGCACTTCTGAAACTTGGTACTTCAGTAGGAAATGTGTCGCCGCGACTGTATGCAAAGTTTCGTTGCACAATTCGAATAAATGTGGAAGTTATAAACAAAAGCGATATCAACTTTAAAACGCGCTAAATTTTGTTGATGTTTTGCGTATTCAGTTTGTATCGACATATCTCCGGCAGTACAAGAGCTGCACTTCTGAAACTTGGTACTTCAGTAGAAAAGGCCTATTCGAGACTGTCTGCAAAGTTTCGTTGCACAATTCGAATAAATGTGGAAGTTATACACAAAAGCGATATCAACTTTAAAACGCGCTAAATTTTGTTGATGTTTTGCGTATTCAGTTTGTATCGACATATCTCCGGCAGTACAAGAGCTGCACTTCTGAAACTTGGTACTTCAGTAGAAAAGGCCTATTCGAGACTGTCTGCAAAGTTTCGTTGCACAATTCGTATACATGTGGAAGTTATAAACAAAAGCGATATCAACTTTAAAACGCGCTAAATTTTGTTGATGTTTTGCGTATTCAGTTTGTATCGACATATCTCCGGCAGTACAAGAGCTGCACTTCTGAAACTTAATACTTCAGTAGAAAAAGCCTATTCAAGACTGTCTGCAAAGTTTCGTTGCACAATTCGAATAAATGTGGAAGTTATAAACAAAAGCGATATCAACTTTAAAACGCGCTAAATTTTGTTGATGTTTTGCGTATTCAGTTTGTATCGACATATCTCCGGTGGTACAGAAGCGGCACTTCTGAAACTTAATACTTCAGTAGAAAAAGCCTATCTGAGACTGTCTGCCAAGTTTCGTGGCACAATTCGAATAAATGTGGAAGTTATAAACAAAAGCGATATCAACTTTAAAACGCGCTAAATTTTGTTGATGTTTTGCGTATTCAATTTGTATCGACATATCTCCGGCAGTACAAGATCTGCACTTTTGAAACTTGGTACGTCAGTAGGAAATGTGTCTCCGCGACTGTATGCAAAGTTTCGTTGCACAATTCGAATAAATGTGGAAGTTATAAACAAAAGCGATATCAACTTTAAAACGCGCTAAATTTTGTTGATGTTTTGCGTATTCAGTTTGTATCGACATATCTCCGGCAGTACAAGAGCTGCACTTCTGAAACTTGGTACTTCAGTAGAAAAGGCCTATTCGAGACTGTCTGCAAAGTTTCGTTGCACAATTCGAATAGATGTGGAAGTTATACACAAAAGCGATATCAACTTTAAAACGCGCTAAATTTTGTTGATGTTTTGCGTATTCAGTTTGTATCGACATATCTCCGGCAGTACAAGAGCTGCACTTCTAAAACTTGGTACTTCAGTAGGAAATGTGTCTCCGCGACTGTCTGCAAAGTTTCGTTGCACAATTCGAATAAATGTGGAAGTTATAAACAAAAACGATATCAACTTTAAAACGCGCTCAATTTTGTTGATGTTTTGCGTATTCAGTTTGTATCGACATATCTCCGGCAGTACAAGATCTGCACTTCTGAAACTTGGTACTTCAGTAAGAAATGTGTCTCCGCGACTGTCTGCCAAGTTTCGTGGCACAATTCGAATAAATGGGGAAGTTATACACAAAAGCGATATCAACTTTAAAACGCGCTAAATTTTGTTGATGTTTTGCGTATTCAGTTTGTATCGACATATCTCCGGCAGTACAAGAGCTGCACTTCTGAAACTTGGTACTTCAGTAGAAAAGGCCTATTCGAGACTGTCTGCAAAGTTTCGTTGCACAATTCGAATAAATGTGGAAGTTATAAACAAAAGCGATATCAACTTTAAAACGCGCTAAATTTTGTTGATGTTTTGCGTATTCAGTTTGTATCGACATATCTCCGGCAGTACAAGATCTGCACTTTTGAAACTTGGTACTTCAGTAGGAAATGTGTCTCCGCGACTGTATGCAAAGTTTCGTTGCACAATTCGAATAAATGTGGAAGTTATACACAAAAGCGATATCAACTTTAAAACGCGCTAAATTTTGTTGATGTTTTGCGTATTCAGTTTGTATCGACATATCTCCGGCAGTACAAGAGCTGCACTTCTGAAACTTAGTACTTCAGTAGGAAATGTGTCTCCGCGACTGTCTGCAAAGTTTCGTTGCACAATTCGAATAAATGTGGAAGTTATAAACAAAAACGATATCAACTTTAAAACGCGCTAAATTTTGTTGATGTTTTGCGTATTCAGTTTGTATCGACATATCTCCGGCAGTACAAGATCTGCACTTCTGAAACTTGGTACTTCAGTAGGAAATGTCTCTCCGCGACTGTCTGCCAAGTTTCGTTGCACAATTCGAATAAATGGGGAAGTTACCCACAAAAGCGATATCAACTTTAAAACGCGCTAAATTTTGTTGATGTTTTGCGTATTCAGTTTGTATCGACATATCTCCGGCAGTACAAGAGCTGCACTTCTGAAACTTGGTACTTCAGTAGGAAATGTGTCTCCGCGACTGTCTGCAAAGTTTCGTTGCACAATTCGAATAAATGTGGAAGTTATAAACAAAAGCGATATCAACTTTAAAACGCGCTAAATTTTGTTGATGTTTTGCGTATTCAGTTTGTATCGACATATCTCCGGCAGTACAAGAGCTGCACTTCTGAAACTTGGTACTTCAGTAGAAAAGGCCTATTCGAGACTGTCTGCAAAGTTTCGTTGCACAATTCGAATAGATGTGGAAGTTATACACAAAAGCGATATCAACTTTAAAACGCGCTAAATTTTGTTGATGTTTTGCGTATTCAGTTTGTATCGACATATCTCCGGCAGTACAAGAGCTGCACTTCTAAAACTTGGTACTTCAGTAGGAAATGTGTCTCCGCGACTGTCTGCAAAGTTTCGTTGCACAATTCGAATAAATGTGGAAGTTATAAACAAAAACGATATCAACTTTAAAACGCGCTCAATTTTGTTGATGTTTTGCGTATTCAGTTTGTATCGACATATCTCCGGCAGTACAAGATCTGCACTTCTGAAACTTGGTACTTCAGTAAGAAATGTGTCTCCGCGACTGTCTGCCAAGTTTCGTGGCACAATTCGAATAAATGGGGAAGTTATACACAAAAGCGATATCAACTTTAAAACGCGCTAAATTTTGTTGATGTTTTGCGTATTCAGTTTGTATCGACATATCTCCGGCAGTACAAGAGCTGCACTTCTGAAACTTGGTACTTCAGTAGAAAAGGCCTATTCGAGACTGTCTGCAAAGTTTCGTTGCACAATTCGAATAAATGTGGAAGTTATAAACAAAAGCGATATCAACTTTAAAACGCGCTAAATTTTGTTGATGTTTTGCGTATTCAGTTTGTATCGACATATCTCCGGCAGTACAAGAGCTGCACTTCTAAAACTTAGTACTTCAGTAGGAAATGTGTCTCCGCGACTGTCTGCAAAGTTTCGTTGCACAATTCGAATAAATGTGGAAGTTATAAACAAAAACGATATCAACTTTAAAACGCGCTAAATTTTGTTGATGTTTTGCGTATTCAGTTTGTATCGACATATCTCCGGCAGTACAAGATCTGCACTTCTGAAACTTGGTACTTCAGTAGGAAATATGTCCCCGCGACTGTCTGCCAAGTTTCGTGGCACAATTCGAATAAATGGGGAAGTTATACACAAAAGCGATATCAACTTTAAAACGCGCTAAATTTTGTTGATGTTTTGCGTATTCAGTTTGTATCGACATATCTCCGGCAGTACAAGAGCTGCACTTCTGATACTTGGTACTTCAGTAGGAAATGTGTCTCCGCGACTGTATGCAAAGTTTCGTTGCACAATTCGAATAAATGTGGAAGTTATAAACAAAAGCGATATCAACTTTAAAACGCGCTAAATTTTGTTGATGTTTTGCGTATTCAGTTTGTATCGACGTATCTCCGGCAGTACAAGAGCTGCACTTCTGAAACTTGGTACTTCAGTAGAAGAGGCCTATTCGAGACTGTCTGCAAAGTTTCGTTGCACAATTCGAATAAATGTGGAAGTTATAAACAAAAGCGATATCAACTTTAAAACGCGCTAAATTTTGTTGATGTTTTGCGTATTCAGTTTGTATCGACATATCTCCGGCAGTACAAGATCTGCACTTTTGAAACTTGGTACTTCAGTAGGAAATGTGTCTCCGCGACTGTATGCAAAGTTTCGTTGCACAATTCGAATAAATGTGGAAGTTATACACAAAAGCGATATCAACTTTAAAACGCGCTAAATTTTGTTGATGTTTTGCGTATTCAGTTTGTATCGACATATCTCCGGCAGTACAAGAGCTGCACTTCTGAAACTTAGTACTTCAGTAGGAAATGTGTCTCCGCGACTGTCTGCAAAGTTTCGTTGCACAATTCGAATAAATGTGGAAGTTATAAACAAAAACGATATCAACTTTAAAACGCGCTAAATTTTGTTGATGTTTTGCGTATTCAGTTTGTATCGACATATCTCCGGCAGTACAAGATCTGCACTTCTGAAACTTGGTACTTCAGTAGGAAATGTGTCTCCGCGACTGTCTGCCAAGTTTCGTTGCACAATTCGAATAAATGGGGAAGTTACCCACAAAAGCGATATCAACTTTAAAACGCGCTAAATTTTGTTGATGTTTTGCGTATTCAGTTTGTATCGACATATCTCCGGCAGTACAAGAGCTGCACTTCTGAAACTTGGTACTTCAGTAGGAAATGTGTCTCCGCGACTGTCTGCAAAGTTTCGTTGCACAATTCGAATAAATGTGGAAGTTATAAACAAAAGCGATATCAACTTTAAAACGCGCTAAATTTTGTTGATGTTTTGCGTGTTCAGTTTGTATCGACATATCTCCGGTGGTACAAAAGCTGCACTTCTGAAACTTAATACTTCAGTATAAAAAGCCTATCTGAGACTGTCTGCAAAGTTTCGTTGCACAATTCGAATAAATGTGGAAGTTATAAACAAAAGCGATATCAACTTTAAAACGCGCTAAATTTTGTTGATGTTTTGCGTATTCAGTTTGTATCGACATATCTCCGGCAGTACAAGAGCTGCACTTCTAAAACTTAGTACTTCAGTAGGAAATGTGTCTCCGCGACTGTCTGCAAAGTTTCGTTGCACAATTCGAATAAATGTGGAAGTTATAAACAAAAACGATATCAACTTTAAAACGCGCTAAATTTTGTTGATGTTTTGCGTATTCAGTTTGTATCGACATATCTCCGGCAGTACAAGATCTGCACTTCTGAAACTTGGTACTTCAGTAGGAAATATGTCCCCGCGACTGTCTGCCAAGTTTCGTGGCACAATTCGAATAAATGGGGAAGTTATACACAAAAGCGATATCAACTTTAAAACGCGCTAAATTTTGTTGATGTTTTGCGTATTCAGTTTGTATCGACATATCTCCGGCAGTACAAGAGCTGCACTTCTGAAACTTGGTACTTCAGTAGGAAATGTGTCTCCGCGACTGTATGCAAAGTTTCGTTGCACAATTCGAATAAATGTGGAAGTTATAAACAAAAGCGATATCAACTTTAAAACGCGCTAAATTTTGTTGATGTTTTGCGTATTCAGTTTGTATCGACGTATCTCCGGCAGTACAAGAGCTGCACTTCTGAAACTTGGTACTTCAGTAGAAGAGGCCTATTCGAGACTGTCTGCAAAGTTTCGTTGCACAATTCGAATAAATGTGGAAGTTATAAACAAAAGCGATATCAACTTTAAAACGCGCTAAATTTTGTTGATGTTTTGCGTATTCAGTTTGTATCGACATATCTCCGGCAGTACAAGATCTGCACTTTTGAAACTTGGTACTTCAGTAGGAAATGTGTCTCCGCGACTGTATGCAAAGTTTCGTTGCACAATTCGAATAAATGTGGAAGTTATAAACAAAAGCGATATCAACTTTAAAACGCGCTAAATTTTGTTGATGTTTTGCGTATTCAGTTTGTATCGACATATCTCCGGCAGTACAAGAGCTGCACTTCTGAAACTTGGTACTTCAGTAGAAAAGGCCTATTCGAGACTGTCTGCAAAGTTTCGTTGCACAATTCGAATAAATGTGGAAGTTATAAACAAAAGCGATATCAACTTTAAAACGCGCTAAATTTTGTTGATGTTTTGCCTATTCAGTTTGTATCGACATATCTCCGGCAGTACAAGAGCTGCACTTCTGAAACTTGGTACTTCAGTAGAAAAGGCCTATTCGAGACTGTCTGCAAAGTTTCGTTGCACAATTCGAATAAATGTGGAAGTTATACAAAAAAGCGATATCAACTTTAAAACGCGCTAAATTTTGTTGATGTTTTGCGTATTCAGTTTGTATCGACATATCTCCGGCAGTACAAGAGCTGCACTTCTGAAACTTAGTTCTTCAGTACGAAATGTGTCTCCGCGACTGTCTGCAAAGTTTCGTTGCACAATTCGAATAAATGTGGAAGTTATAAACAAAAACGATATCAACTTTAAAACGCGCTAAATTTTGTTGATGTTTTGCGTATTCAGTTTGTATCGACATATCTCCGGCAGTACAAGAGCTGCACTTCTGAAACTTGGTACTTCAGTAGGAAATGTGTCTCCGCGACTGTCTGCAAAGTTTCGTTGCACAATTCGAATAAATGTGGAAGTTATAAACAAAAACGATATCAACTTTAAAACGCGCTAAATTTTGTTGATGTTTTGCGTATTCAGTTTGTATCGACATATCTCCGGCAGTACAAGATCTGCACTTCTGAAACTTGGTACTTCAGTAGGAAATGTGTCTCCGCGACTGTCTGCCAAGTTTCGTGGCACAATTCGAATAAATGGGGAAGTTATACACAAAAGCGATATCAACTTTAAAACGCGCTAAATTTTGTTGATGTTTTGCGTATTCAGTTTGTATCGACATATCTCCGGCAGTACAAGAGCTGCGCTTCTGAAACTTGGTACTTCAGTAGGAAATGTGTCTCCGCGACTGTATGCAAAGTTTCGTTGCACAATTCGAATAAATGTGGAAGTTATAAACAAAAGCGATATCAACTTTAAAACGCGCTAAATTTTGTTGATGTTTTGCGTATTCAGTTTGTATCGACATATCTCCGGCAGTACAAGAGCTGCACTTCTGAAACTTGGTACTTCAGTAGAAGAGGCCTATTCGAGACTGTCTGCAAAGTTTCGTTGCACAATTCGAATAAATGTGGAAGTTATACACAAAAGCGATATCAACTTTAAAACGCGCTAAATTTTGTTAGTGTTTTGCGTATTCAGTTTGTATCGACATATCTCCGGCAGTACAAGAGCTGCACTTCAGAAACTTGGTACTTCAGTAAGAAAATGTGTCTCCGCGACTGTCTGCAAAGTTTCGTTGCACAATTCGAATAAATGTGGAAGTTATAAACAAAAGCGATATCAACTTTAAAACGCGCTAAATTTTGTTGATGTTTTGCGTATTCAGTTTGTATCGACATATCTCCGGTAGTACAAAAGCTGCACTTCTGAAACTTAATACTTCAGTAGTAAAAGCCTATCTGAGACTGTCTGCAAAGTTTCGTTGCACAATTCGAATAAATGTGGAAGTTATAAACAAAAGCGATATCAACTTTAAAACGCGCTAAATTTTGTTGATGTTTTAGTATTCAGTTTGTATCGAAATATCTCCGGCAGTACAAGAGCTGCACTTCTGAAACTTGGTACTTCAGTAGAAAATGTGTCTCCGCGACTGTCTGCAAAGTTTCGTTGCACAATTCGAATAAATGTGGAAGTTATAAACAAAAGCGATATCAACTTTAAAACGCGCTAAATTTTGTTAATGTTTTGCCTATTCAGTTTGTATCGACATATCTCCGGCAGTACAAGAGCTGCACTTCTGAAACTTGGTACTTCAGTAGAAAAGGCCTATTCGAGACTGTCTGCAAAGTTTCGTTGCACAATTCGAATAAATGTGGAAGTTATAAACAAAAGCGATATCAACTTTAAAACGCGCTAAATTTTGTTGATGTTTTGCGTATTCAGTTTGTATCGACATATCTCCGGCAGTACAAGATCTGCACTTCTGAAACTTGGTACTTCAGTAGGAAATGTGTCTCCGCGACTGTCTGCCAAGTTTCGTGGCACAATTCGAATAAATGGGGAAGTTATACACAAAAGCGATATCAACTTTAAAACGCGCTAAATTTTGTTGATGTTTTGCGTATTCAGTTTGTATCGACATATCTCCGGCAGTACAAGAGCTGCACTTCTGAAACTTGGTACTTCAGTAGGAAATGTGTCTCCGCGACTGTATGCAAAGTTTCGTTGCACAATTCGAATAAATGTGGAAGTTATACACAAAAGCGATATCAACTTTAAAACGCGCTAAATTTTGTTGATGTTTTGCGTATTCAGTTTGTATCGACATATCTCCGGCAGTACAAGAGCTGCACTTCTGAAACTTGGTACTTCAGTAGAAGAGGCCTATTCGAGACTGTCTGCAAAGTTTCGTTGCACAATTCGAATAAATGTGGAAGTTATACACAAAAGCGATATCAACTTTAAAACGCGCTAAATTTTGTTGATGTTTGGCGTATTCAGTTTGTATCGACATATCTCCGGCAGTACAAGAGCTGCACTTCTGAAACTTGGTACTTCAGTAAGAAAATGTGTCTCCGCGACTGTCTGCAAAGTTTCGTTGCAAAATTCGAATAAATGTGGAAGTTATAAACAAAAGCGATATCAACTTTAAAACGCGCTAAATTTTGTTGATGTTTTGCGTATTCAGTTTGTATCGACATATCTCCGGTAGTACAAAAGCTGCACTTCTGTAACTTAATACTTCAGTAGTAAAAGCCTATCTGAGACTGTCTGCAAAGTTTCGTTGCACAATTCGAATAAATGTGGAAGTTATAAACAAAAGCGATATCAACTTTAAAACGCGCTAAATTTTGTTGATGTTTTGCGTATTCAGTTTGTATCGACATATCTCCGGCAGTACAAGATCTGCACTTCTGAAACTTGGTACTTCAGTAGGAAATGTGTCTCCGCGACTGTCTGCCAAGTTTCGTGGCACAATTCGAATAAATGGGGAAGTTATACACAAAAGCGATATCAACTTTAAAACGCGCTAAATTTTGTTGATGTTTTGCGTATTCAGTTTGTATCGACATATCTCCGGCAGTACAAGAGCTGCGCTTCTGAAACTTGGTACTTCAGTAGGAAATGTGTCTCCGCGACTGTATGCAAAGTTTCGTTGCACAATTCGAATAAATGTGGAAGTTATAAACAAAAGCGATATCAACTTTAAAACGCGCTAAATTTTGTTGATGTTTTGCGTATTCAGTTTGTATCGACATATCTCCGGCAGTACAAGAGCTGCACTTCTGAAACTTGGTACTTCAGTAGAAGAGGCCTATTCGAGACTGTCTGCAAAGTTTCGTTGCACAATTCGAATAAATGTGGAAGTTATACACAAAAGCGATATCAACTTTAAAACGCGCTAAATTTTGTTAGTGTTTTGCGTATTCAGTTTGTATCGACATATCTCCGGCAGTACAAGAGCTGCACTTCAGAAACTTGGTACTTCAGTAAGAAAATGTGTCTCCGCGACTGTCTGCAAAGTTTCGTTGCACAATTCGAATAAATGTGGAAGTTATAAACAAAAGCGATATCAACTTTAAAACGCGCTAAATTTTGTTGATGTTTTGCGTATTCAGTTTGTATCGACATATCTCCGGTAGTACAAAAGCTGCACTTCTGAAACTTAATACTTCAGTAGTAAAAGCCTATCTGAGACTGTCTGCAAAGTTTCGTTGCACAATTCGAATAAATGTGGAAGTTATAAACAAAAGCGATATCAACTTTAAAACGCGCTAAATTTTGTTGATGTTTTAGTATTCAGTTTGTATCGAAATATCTCCGGCAGTACAAGAGCTGCACTTCTGAAACTTGGTACTTCAGTAGAAAATGTGTCTCCGCGACTGTCTGCAAAGTTTCGTTGCACAATTCGAATAAATGTGGAAGTTATAAACAAAAGCGATATCAACTTTAAAACGCGCTAAATTTTGTTAATGTTTTGCCTATTCAGTTTGTATCGACATATCTCCGGCAGTACAAGAGCTGCACTTCTGAAACTTGGTACTTCAGTAGAAAAGGCCTATTCGAGACTGTCTGCAAAGTTTCGTTGCACAATTCGAATAAATGTGGAAGTTATAAACAAAAGCGATATCAACTTTAAAACGCGCTAAATTTTGTTGATGTTTTGCGTATTCAGTTTGTATCGACATATCTCCGGCAGTACAAGATCTGCACTTCTGAAACTTGGTACTTCAGTAGGAAATGTGTCTCCGCGACTGTCTGCCAAGTTTCGTGGCACAATTCGAATAAATGGGGAAGTTATACACAAAAGCGATATCAACTTTAAAACGCGCTAAATTTTGTTGATGTTTTGCGTATTCAGTTTGTATCGACATATCTCCGGCAGTACAAGAGCTGCACTTCTGAAACTTGGTACTTCAGTAGGAAATGTGTCTCCGCGACTGTATGCAAAGTTTCGTTGCACAATTCGAATAAATGTGGAAGTTATACACAAAAGCGATATCAACTTTAAAACGCGCTAAATTTTGTTGATGTTTTGCGTATTCAGTTTGTATCGACATATCTCCGGCAGTACAAGAGCTGCACTTCTGAAACTTGGTACTTCAGTAGAAGAGGCCTATTCGAGACTGTCTGCAAAGTTTCGTTGCACAATTCGAATAAATGTGGAAGTTATACACAAAAGCGATATCAACTTTAAAACGCGCTAAATTTTGTTGATGTTTGGCGTATTCAGTTTGTATCGACATATCTCCGGCAGTACAAGAGCTGCACTTCTGAAACTTGGTACTTCAGTAAGAAAATGTGTCTCCGCGACTGTCTGCAAAGTTTCGTTGCAAAATTCGAATAAATGTGGAAGTAATAAACAAAAGCGATATCAACTTTAAAACGCGCTAAATTTTGTTGATGTTTTGCGTATTCAGTTTGTATCGACATATCTCCGGTAGTACAAAAGCTGCACTTCTGTAACTTAATACTTCAGTAGTAAAAGCCTATCTGAGACTGTCTGCAAAGTTTCGTTGCACAATTCGAATAAATGTGGAAGTTATAAACAAAAGCGATATCAACTTTAAAACGCGCTAAATTTTGTTGATGTTTTGCGTATTCAGTTTGTATCGACATATCTCCGGCAGTACAAGATCTGCACTTCTGAAACTTGGTACTTCAGTAGGAAATGTGTCTCCGCGACTGTCTGCCAAGTTTCGTGGCACAATTCGAATAAATGGGGAAGTTATACACAAAAGCGATATCAACTTTAAAACGCGCTAAATTTTGTTGATGTTTTGCGTATTCAGTTTGTATCGACATATCTCCGGCAGTACAAGAGCTGCGCTTCTGAAACTTGGTACTTCAGTAGGAAATGTGTCTCCGCGACTGTATGCAAAGTTTCGTTGCACAATTCGAATAAATGTGGAAGTTATAAACAAAAGCGATATCAACTTTAAAACGCGCTAAATTTTGTTGATGTTTTGCGTATTCAGTTTGTATCGACATATCTCCGGCAGTACAAGAGCTGCACTTCTGAAACTTGGTACTTCAGTAGAAGAGGCCTATTCGAGACTGTCTGCAAAGTTTCGTTGCACAATTCGAATAAATGTGGAAGTTATACACAAAAGCGATATCAACTTTAAAACGCGCTAAATTTTGTTAGTGTTTTGCGTATTCAGTTTGTATCGACATATCTCCGGCAGTACAAGAGCTGCACTTCAGAAACTTGGTACTTCAGTAAGAAAATGTGTCTCCGCGACTGTCTGCAAAGTTTCGTTGCACAATTCGAATAAATGTGGAAGTTATAAACAAAAGCGATATCAACTTTAAAACGCGCTAAATTTTGTTGATGTTTTGCGTATTCAGTTTGTATCGACATATCTCCGGTAGTACAAAAGCTGCACTTCTGAAACTTAATACTTCAGTAGTAAAAGCCTATCTGAGACTGTCTGCAAAGTTTCGTTGCACAATTCGAATAAATGTGGAAGTTATAAACAAAAGCGATATCAACTTTAAAACGCGCTAAATTTTGTTGATGTTTTAGTATTCAGTTTGTATCGAAATATCTCCGGCAGTACAAGAGCTGCACTTCTGAAACTTGGTACTTCAGTAGAAAATGTGTCTCCGCGACTGTCTGCAAAGTTTCGTTGCACAATTCGAATAAATGTGGAAGTTATAAACAAAAGCGATATCAACTTTAAAACGCGCTAAATTTTGTTAATGTTTTGCCTATTCAGTTTGTATCGACATATCTCCGGCAGTACAAGAGCTGCACTTCTGAAACTTGGTACTTCAGTAGAAAAGGCCTATTCGAGACTGTCTGCAAAGTTTCGTTGCACAATTCGAATAAATGTGGAAGTTATAAACAAAAGCGATATCAACTTTAAAACGCGCTAAATTTTGTTGATGTTTTGCGTATTCAGTTTGTATCGACATATCTCCGGCAGTACAAGATCTGCACTTCTGAAACTTGGTACTTCAGTAGGAAATGTGTCTCCGCGACTGTCTGCCAAGTTTCGTGGCACAATTCGAATAAATGGGGAAGTTATACACAAAAGCGATATCAACTTTAAAACGCGCTAAATTTTGTTGATGTTTTGCGTATTCAGTTTGTATCGACATATCTCCGGCAGTACAAGAGCTGCACTTCTGAAACTTGGTACTTCAGTAGGAAATGTGTCTCCGCGACTGTATGCAAAGTTTCGTTGCACAATTCGAATAAATGTGGAAGTTATACACAAAAGCGATATCAACTTTAAAACGCGCTAAATTTTGTTGATGTTTTGCGTATTCAGTTTGTATCGACATATCTCCGGCAGTACAAGAGCTGCACTTCTGAAACTTGGTACTTCAGTAGAAGAGGCCTATTCGAGACTGTCTGCAAAGTTTCGTTGCACAATTCGAATAAATGTGGAAGTTATACACAAAAGCGATATCAACTTTAAAACGCGCTAAATTTTGTTGATGTTTGGCGTATTCAGTTTGTATCGACATATCTCCGGCAGTACAAGAGCTGCACTTCTGAAACTTGGTACTTCAGTAAGAAAATGTGTCTCCGCGACTGTCTGCAAAGTTTCGTTGCAAAATTCGAATAAATGTGGAAGTAATAAACAAAAGCGATATCAACTTTAAAACGCGCTAAATTTTGTTGATGTTTTGCGTATTCAGTTTGTATCGACATATCTCCGGTAGTACAAAAGCTGCACTTCTGTAACTTAATACTTCAGTAGTAAAAGCCTATCTGAGACTGTCTGCAAAGTTTCGTTGCACAATTCGAATAAATGTGGAAGTTATAAACAAAAGCGATATCAACTTTAAAACGCGCTAAATTTTGTTGATGTTTTGCGTATTCAGTTTGTATCGAAATATCTCCGGCAGTACAAGAGCTGCACTTCTGAAACTTGGTACTTCAGTAGAAAATGTGTCTCCGCGACTGTCTGCAAAGTTTCGTTGCACAATTCGAATAAATGTGGAAGTTATAAACAAAAGCGATATCAACTTTAAAACGCGCTAAATTTTGTTGATGTTTTGCCTATTCAGTTTGTATCGACATATCTCCGGCAGTACAAGAGCTGCACTTCTGAAACTTGGTACTTCAGTAGAAAAGGCCTATTCGAGACTGTCTGCAAAGTTTCGTTGCACAATTCGAATAAATGTGGAAGTTATAAACAAAAGCGATATCAACTTTAAAACGCGCTAAATTTTGTTGATGTTTTGCGTATTCAGTTTGTATCGACATATCTCCTCCAGTACAAGATCTGCACTTTTGAAACTTGGTACTTCAGTAGTAAATGTCTCTCCGCGACTGTATGCAAAGTTTCGTTGCACAATTCGAATAAATGTGGAAGTTATAAACAAAAGCGATATCAACTTTAAAACGCGCTAAATTTTGTTGATGTTTTGCGTATTCAGTTTGTATCGACATATCTCCGGCAGTACAAGAGCTGCACTTCTGAAACTTGGTACTTCAGTAGGAAATGTGTCTCCGCAACTGTCTGCAAAGTTTCGTTGCACAATTCGAATAAATGGGGAAGTTATACACAAAAGCGATATCAACTTTAAAACGCGCTAAATTTTGTTGATGTTTTGCGTATTCAGTTTGTATCGACATATCTCCGGTGGTACAAAAGCTGCACTTCTGAAACTTAATACTTCAGTAGAAAAAGCCTATCTGAGACTGTCTGCAAAGTATCGTTGCACAATTCGAATAAATGTGGAAGTTATAAACAAAAGCGATATCAACTTTAAAACGCGCTAAATTTTGTTGATGTTTTGCGTATTCAGTTTGTATCGACATATCTCCGGCAGTACAAGATCTGCACTTTTGAAACTTTGTACTCCAGTAGGAAATGTGTCTCCGCGACTGCATGCAAAGTTTCGTTGCACAATTCGAATAAATGTGGAAGTTATAAACAAAAGCGATATCAACTTTAAAACGCGCTAAATTTTGTTGATGTTTTGCGTATTCAGTTTGTATCGACATATCTCCGGCAGTACAAGAGCTGCACTTCTGAAACTTGGTACTTCAGTAGAAAATGTGTCTCCGCGACTGTCTGCAAAGTTTCGTTGCACAATTCGAATAAATGTGGAAGTTATAAACAAAAGCGATATCAACTTTAAAACGCGCTAAATTTTGTTGATGTTTTGCGTATTCGGTTTGTATCGACATATCTCCGGCAGTACAAGAGCTGCACTTCTGAAACTTGGTACTTCAGTAGAAAAGGCCTATTCGAGACTGTCTGCAAAGTTTCGTTGCACAATTCGAATAAATGTGGAAGTTATACACAAAAGCGATATCAACTTTAAAACGCGCTAAATTTTGTTGATGTTTTGCGTATTCAGTTTGTATCGACATATCTCCGGCAGTACAAGAGCTGCACTTCTGAAACTTGGTACTTCAGTAGAAAAGGCCTATTCGAGACTGTCTGCAAAGTTTCGTTGCACAATTCGAATAAATGTGGAAGTTATAAACAAAAGCGATATCAACTTTAAAACGCGCTAAATTTTATTGATGTTTTCGTATTCAGTTTGTATCGACATATCTCCGGCAGTACAAGATCTGCACTTTTGAAACTTGGTACCTCAGTAGGAAATGTGTCTCCGCGACTGTGTGCAAAGTTTCGTTGCACAATTCGAATAAATGTGGAAGTTATAAACAAAAGCGATATCAACTTTAAAACGCGCTAAATTTTGTTGATGTTTTGCGTATTCAGTTTGTATCGACATATCTCCGGCAGTACAAGAGCTGCACTTCTGAAACTTGGTACTTCAGTAGTAAAAGCCTATTCGAGACTGTCTGCAAAGTTTCGTTGCACAATTCGAATAAATGTGGAAGTTATAAACAAAAGCGATATCAACTTTAAAACGCGCTAAATTTTGTTGATGTTTTGCGTATTCAGTTTGTATCGACATATCTCCGGCAGTACAAGAGCTGCACTTCTGAAACTTGGTACTTCAGTAGAAAAGGCCTATTCGAGACTGTCTGCAAAGTTTCGTTGCACAATTCGAATAAATGTGGAAGTTATACACAAAAGCGATATCAACTTTAAAACGCGCAAAATTTTGTTGATGTTTTGCGTATTCAGTTTGTATCGACATATCTCCGGCAGTACAAGAGCTGCACTTCCTAAACTTAGTACTTCAGTAGCAAATGTGTCTCCGCGACTGTCTGCAAAGTTTCGTTGCACAATTCGAATAAATGTAGAAGTTATAAACAAAAACGATATCAACTTTAAAACGCGCTAAATTTTGTTGATGTTTTGCGTATTAAGTTTGTATCGACATATCTCCGGCAGTACAAGATCTGCACTTCTGAAACTTGGTACTTCAGTAGGAAATGTGTCTCCGCGACTGTCTGCCAAGTTTCGTTGCACAATTGGAATAAATGGGGAAGTTATACACAAAAGCGATATCAACTTTAAAACGCGCAAAATTTTGTTGATGTTTTGCGTATTCAGTTTGTATCGACATATCTCCGGCAGTACAAAAGCTGCACTTCTGAAACTTAATACTTCAGTAGAAAAAGCCTATCTGAGACTGTCTGCAAAGTTTCCTTGCACAATTCGAATAAATGTGGAAGTTATAAACAAAAGCGATATCAACTTTAAAACGCGCTAAATTTTGTTGATGTTTTGCGTATTCAGTTTGTATCGACATATCTCCGGCAGTACAAGAGCTGCACTTCTGAAACTTGGTACTTCAGTAGGAAATGTGTCTCCGCGACTGTCTGCAAAGTTTCGTTGCACAATTCGAATAAATGTGGAAGTTATAAACAAAAGCGATATCAACTTTAAAACGCGCTAAATTTTGTTGATGTTTTGCGTATTCAGTTTGTATCGACATATCTCCGGCAGTACAAGAGCTGCACTTCTGAAACTTGGTACTTCAGTAGAAGAGGCCTATTCGAGACTGTCTGCAAAGTTTCGTTGCACAATTCGAATAAATGTGGAAGTTATACACAAAAGCGATATCAACTTTAAAACGCGCTAAATTTTGTTGATGTTTTGCGTATTCAGTTTGTATCGACATATCTCCGGCAGTACAAGAGCTGCACTTCTGAAACTTGGTACTTCAGTAAGAAAATGTGTCTCCGCGACTGTCTGCAAAGTTTCGTTGCACAATTCGAATAAATGTGGAAGTTATAAACAAAAGCGATATCAACTTTAAAACGCGCTAAATTTTGTTGATGTTTTGCGTATTCAGTTTGTATCGACATATCTCCTCCAGTACAAGATCTGCACTTTTGAAACTTGGTACTTCAGTAGGAAATGTCTCTCCGCGACTGTATGCAAAGTTTCGTTGCACAATTCGAATAAATGTGGAAGTTATAAACAAAAGCGATATCAACTTTAAAACGCGCTAAATTTTGTTGATGTTTTGCGTATTCAGTTTGTATCGACATATCTCCGGCAGTACAAGAGCTGCACTTCTGAAACTTGGTACTTCAGTAGGAAATGTGTCTCCGCGACTGTCTGCAAAGTTTCGTTGCACAATTCGAATAAATGTGGAAGTTATAAACAAAAGCGATATCAACTTTAAAACGCGCTAAATTTTGTTGATGTTTTGCGTATTCAGTTTGTATCGACATATCTCCGGCAGTACAAGATCTGCACTTTTGAAACTTTGTACTTCAGTAGGAAATGTGTCTCCGCGACTGCATGCAAAGTTTCGTTGCACAATTCGAATAAATGTGGAAGTTATAAACAAAAGCGATATCAACTTTAAAACGCGCTAAATTTTGTTGATGTTTTGCGTATTCAGTTTGTATCGACATATCTCCGGCAGTACAAGAGCTGCACTTCTGAAACTTGGTACTTCAGTAGAAAATGTGTCTCCGCGACTGTCTGCAAAGTTTCGTTGCACAATTCGAATAAATGTGGAAGTTATAAACAAAAGCGATATCAACTTTAAAACGCGCTAAATTTTGTTGATGTTTTGCGTATTCGGTTTGTATCGACATATCTCCGGCAGTACAAGAGCTGCACTTCTGAAACTTGGTACTTCAGTAGAAAAGGCCTATTCGAGACTGTCTGCAAAGTTTCGTTGCACAATTCGAATAAATGTGGAAGTTATACACAAAAGCGATATCAACTTTAAAACGCGCTAAATTTTGTTGATGTTTTCGTATTCAGTTTGTATCGACATATCTCCGGCAGTACAAGATCTGCACTTTTGAAACTTGGTACCTCAGTAGGAAATGTGTCTCCGCGACTGTGTGCAAAGTTTCGTTGCACAATTCGAATAAATGTGGAAGTTATAAACAAAAGCGATATCAACTTTAAAACGCGCTAAATTTTGTTGATGTTTTGCGTATTCAGTTTGTATCGACATATCTCCGGCAGTACAAGAGCTGCACTTCTGAAACTTGGTACTTCAGTAGAAAAGGCCTATTCGAGACTGTCTGCAAAGTTTCGTTGCACAATTCGAATAAATGTGGAAGTTATAAACAAAAGCGATATCAACTTTAAAACGCGCTAAATTTTGTTGATGTTTTGCGTATTCAGTTTGTATCGACATATCTCCGGCAGTACAAAAGCTGCACTTCTGAAACTTAATACTTCAGTAGAAAAAGCCTATCTGAGACTGTCTGCAAAGTTTCCTTGCACAATTCGAATAAATGTGGAAGTTATAAACAAAAGCGATATCAACTTTAAAACGCGCTAAATTTTGTTGATGTTTTGCGTATTCAGTTTGTATCGACATATCTCCGGCAGTACAAGAGCTGCACTTCTGAAACTTGGTACTTCAGTAGGAAATGTGTCTCCGCGACTGTATGCAAAGTTTCGTTGCACAATTCGAATAAATGTGGAAGTTATAAACAAAAGCGATATCAACTTTAAAACGCGCTAAATTTTGTTGATGTTTTGCGTATTCAGTTTGTATCGACATATCTCCGGCAGTACAAGAGCTGCACTTCTGAAACTTGGTACTTCAGTAGAAGAGGCCTATTCGAGACTGTCTGCAAAGTTTCGTTGCACAATTCGAATAAATGTGGAAGTTATACACAAAAGCGATATCAACTTTAAAACGCGCTAAATTTTGTTGATGTTTTGCGTATTCAGTTTGTATCGACATATCTCCGGCAGTACAAGAGCTGCACTTCTGAAACTTAGTACTTCAGTAAGAAAATGTGTCTCCGCGACTGTCTGCAAAGTTTCGTTGCACAATTCGAATAAATGTGGAAGTTATAAACAAAAGCGATATCAACTTTAAAACGCGCTAAATTTTGTTGATGTTTTGCGTATTCAGTTTGTATCGACATATCTCCTCCAGTACAAGATCTGCACTTTTGAAACTTGGTACTTCAGTAGGAAATGTCTCTCCGCGACTGTATGCAAAGTTTCGTTGCACAATTCGAATAAATGTGGAAGTTATAAACAAAAGCGATATCAACTTTAAAACGCGCTAAATTTTGTTGATGTTTTGCGTATTCAGTTTGTATCGACATATCTCCGGCAGTACAAGAGCTGCACTTCTGAAACTTGGTACTTCAGTAGGAAATGTGTCTCCGCGACTGTCTGCAAAGTTTCGTTGCACAATTCGAATAAATGTGGAAGTTATAAACAAAAGCGATATCAACTTTAAAACGCGCTAAATTTTGTTGATGTTTTGCGTATTCAGTTTGTATCGACATATCTCCGGCAGTACAAGATCTGCACTTTTGAAACTTTGTACTTCAGTAGGAAATGTGTCTCCGCGACTGCATGCAAAGTTTCGTTGCACAATTCGAATAAATGTGGAAGTTATAAACAAAAGCGATATCAACTTTAAAACGCGCTAAATTTTGTTGATGTTTTGCGTATTCAGTTTGTATCGACATATCTCCGGCAGTAAAAGAGCTGCACTTCTGAAACTTGGTACTTCAGTAGAAAATGTGTCTCCGCGACTGTCTGCAAAGTTTCGTTGCACAATTCGAATAAATGTGGAAGTTATAAACAAAAGCGATATCAACTTTAAAACGCGCTAAATTTTGTTGATGTTTTGCGTATTCGGTTTGTATCGACATATCTCCGGCAGTACAAGAGCTGCACTTCTGAAACTTGGTACTTCAGTAGAAAAGGCCTATTCGAGACTGTCTGCAAAGTTTCGTTGCACAATTCGAATAAATGTGGAAGTTATACACAAAAGCGATATCAACTTTAAAACGCGCTAAATTTTGTTGATGTTTTGCGTATTCAGTTTGTATCGACATATCTCCGGCAGTACAAGAGCTGCACTTCTGAAACTTGGTACTTCAGTAGAAAAGGCCTATTCGAGACTGTCTGCAAAGTTTCGTTGCACAATTCGAATAAATGTGGAAGTTATAAACAAAAGCGATATCAACTTTAAAACGCGCTAAATTTTGTTGATGTTTTCGTATTCAGTTTGTATCGACATATCTCCGGCAGTACAAGATCTGCACTTTTGAAACTTGGTACCTCAGTAGGAAATGTGTCTCCGCGACTGTGTGCAAAGTTTCGTTGCACAATTCGAATAAATGTGGAAGTTATAAACAAAAGCGATATCAACTTTAAAACGCGCTAAATTTTGTTGATGTTTTGCGTATTCAGTTTGTATCGACATATCTCCGGCAGTACAAGAGCTGCACTTCTGAAACTTGGTACTTCAGTAGAAAAGGCCTATTCGAGACTGTCTGCAAAGTTTCGTTGCACAATTCGAATAAATGTGGAAGTTATAAACAAAAGCGATATCAACTTTAAAACGCGCTAAATTTTGTTGATGTTTTGCGTATTCAGTTTGTATCGACATATCTCCGGCAGTACAAGAGCTGCACTTCTGAAACTTGGTACTTCAGTAGAAAAGGCCTATTCGAGACTGTCTGCAAAGTTTCGTTGCACAATTCGAATAAATGTGGAAGTTATACACAAAAGCGATATCAACTTTAAAACGCGCTAAATTTTGTTGATGTTTTGCGTATTCAGTTTGTATCGACATATCTCCGGCAGTACAAGAGCTGCACTTCCGAAACTTAGTACTTCAGTAGGAAATGTGTCTCCGCGACTGTCTGCAAAGTTTCGTTGCACAATTCGAATAAATGTGGAAGTTATAAACAAAAACGATATCAACTTTAAAACGCGCTAAATTTTGTTGATGTTTTGCGTATTAAGTTTGTATCGACATATCTCCGGCAGTACAAGATCTGCACTTCTGAAACTTGGTACTTCAGTAGGAAATGTGTCTCCGCGACTGTCTGCCAAGTTTCGTTGCACAATTGGAATAAATGGGGAAGTTATACACAAAAGCGATATCAACTTTAAAACGCGCTAAATTTTGTTGATGTTTTGCGTATTCAGTTTGTATCGACATATCTCCGGCAGTACAAGAGCTGCACTTCTGAAACTTGGTACTTCAGTAGGAAATGTGTCTCCGCGACTGTCTGCAAAGTTTCGTTGCACAATTCGAATAAATGTGGAAGTTATAAACAAAAGCGATATCAACTTTAAAACGCGCTAAATTTTGTTGATGTTTTGCGTATTCAGTTTCTATCGACATATCTCCGGCAGTACAAAAGCTGCACTTCTGAAACTTAATACTTCAGTAGTAAAAGCCTATCTGAGACTGTCTGCAAAGTTTCCTTGCACAATTCGAATAAATGTGGAAGTTATAAACAAAAGCGATATCAACTTTAAAACGCGCTAAATTTTGTTGATGTTTTGCGTATTCAGTTTGTATCGACATATCTCCGGCAGTACAAGAGCTGCACTTCTGAAACTTGGTACTTCAGTAGGAAATGTGTCTCCGCGACTGTATGCAAAGTTTCGTTGCACAATTCGAATAAATGTGGAAGTTATAAACAAAAGCGATATCAACTTTAAAACGCGCTAAATTTTGTTGATGTTTTGCGTATTCAGTTTGTATCGACATATCTCCGGCAGTACAAGAGCTGCACTTCTGAAACTTGGTACTTCAGTAGGAAATGTGTCTCCGCGACTGTATGCAAAGTTTCGTTGCACAATTCGAATAAATGTGGAAGTTATAAACAAAAGCGATATCAACTTTAAAACGCGCTAAATTTTGTTGATGTTTTGCGTATTCAGTTTGTATCGACATATCTCCGGCAGTACAAGAGCTGCACTTCTGAAACTTGGTACTTCAGTAGAAAAGGCCTATTCGAGACTGTCTGCAAAGTTTCGTTGCACAATTCGAATAAATCTGGAAGTTATACACAAAAGCGATATCAACTTTAAAACGCGCTAAATTTTGTTGATGTTTTGCGTATTCAGTTTGTATCGACATATCTCCGGCAGTACAAGAGCTGCACTTCTGAAACTTGGTACTTCAGTAAGAAAATGTGTCTCCGCGACTGTCTGCAAAGTTTCGTTGCACAATTCGAATAAATGTGGAAGTTATAAACAAAAGCGATATCAACTTTAAAACGCGCTAAATTTTGTTGATGTTTTGCGTATTCAGTTTGGATCGACATATCTCCGGCAGTACAAGAGCTGCACTTCTGAAACTTGGTACTTCAGTAGAAAAGGCCTATTCGAGACTGTCGGCAAAGTTTCGTTGCACAATTCGAATAAATGTGGAAGTTATAAACAAAAGCGATATCAACTTTAAAACGCGCTAAATTTTGTTGATGTTTTGCGTATTCAGTTTGTATCGACATATCTCCGGCAGTACAAGATCTGCACTTTTGAAACTTGGTACTTCAGTAGGAAATGTGTCTCCGCGACTGTATGCAAAGTTTCGTTGCACAATTCGAATAAATGTGGAAGTTATAAACAAAAGCGATATCAACTTTAAAACGCGCTAAATTTTGTTGATGTTTTGCGTATTCAGTTTGTATCGACATATCTCCGGCAGTACAAGAGCTGCACTTCTGAAACTTGGTACTTCAGTAGAAAAGGCCTATTCGAGACTGTCTGCAAAGTTTCGTTGCACAATTCGAATAAATGTGGAAGTTATAAACAAAAGCGATATCAACTTTAAAACGCGCTAAATTTTGTTGATGTTTTGCGTATTCAGTTTGTATCGACATATCTCCGGCAGTACAAGAGCTGCACTTCTGAAACTTGGTACTTCAGTAAGAAAATGTGTCTCCGCGACTGTCTGCAAAGTTTCGTTGCACAATTCGAATAAATGTGGAAGTTATAAACAAAAGCGATATCAACTTTAAAACGCGCTAAATTTTGTTGATGTTTTGCGTATTCAGTTTGTATCGACCTATCTCCGGTAGTACAAAAGCTGCACTTCTGAAACTTAATACTTCAGTAGTAAAAGCCTATCTGAGACTGTCTGCAAAGTTTCGTTGCACAATTCGAATAAATGTGGAAGTTATAAACAAAAGCGATATACACTTTAAAACGCGCTAAATTTTGTTGATGTTTTAGTATTCAGTTTGTATCGAAATATCTCCGGCAGTACAAGAGCTGCACTTCTGAAACTTGGTACTTCAGTAGAAAATGTGTCTCCGCGACTGTCTGCAAAGTTTCGTTGCACAATTCGAATAAATGTGGAAGTTATAAACAAAAGCGATATCAACTTTAAAACGCGCTAAATTTTGTTGATGTTTTGCGTATTCAGTTTGTATCGACATATCTCCGGCAGTACAAGAGCTGCACTTCTGAAACTTGGTACTTCAGTAGAAAAGGCTTATTCGAGACTGTCTGTAAAGTTTCGTTGCACAATTCGAATAAATGTGGAAGTTATAAACAAAAGCGATATCAACTTTAAAACGCGCTAAATTTTGTTGATGTTTTTCGTATTCAGTTTGTATCGACATATCTCTGGCAGTACAAGATCTGCACTTTTGAAACTTGGTACTTCAGTAGGAAATGTGTCTCCGCGACTGTATGCAAAGTTTCGTTGCACAATTCGAATAAATGTGGAAGTTATAAACAAAAGCGATATCAACTTTAAAACGCGCTAAATTTTGTTGATGTTTTGCGTATTCAGTTTGTATCGACATATCTCCGGCAGTACAAGAGCTGCACTTCTGAAACTTGGTACTTCAGTAGGAGATGTGTCTCCGCGACTGTCTGCAAAGTTTCGTTGCACAATTCGAATAAATGTGGAAGTTATAAACAAAAGCGATATCAACTTTAAAACGCGCTAAATTTTGTTGATGTTTTGCGTATTCAGTTTGTATCGACATATCTCCGGTGGTACAAAAGCTGCACTTCTGAAACTTAATACTTCAGTAGAAAAAGCCTATCTGAGACTGTCTGCAAAGTTTCGTTGCACAATTCGAATAAATGTGGAAGTTATACACAAAAGCGATATCAACTTTAAAACGCGCTAAATTTTGTTGATGTTTTTCGTATTCAGTTTGTATCGACATATCTCCGGCAGTACAAGAGCTGCACTTCTGAAACTTGGTACTTCAGTAGAAAAGGCCTATTCGAGACTGTCTGCAAAGTTTCGTTGCACAATTCGAATAAATGTGGAAGTTATAAACAAAAGCGATATCAACTTTAAAACGCGCTAAATTTTGTTGATGTTTTGCGTATTCAGTTTGTATCGACATATCTCCGGCAGTACAAGATCTGCACTTTTGAAACTTGGTACTTCAGTAGGAAATGTGTCTCCGCGACTGTGTGCAAAGTTTCGTTGCACAATTCGAATAAATGTGGAAGTTATAAACAAAAGCGATATCAACTTTAAAACGCGCTAAATTTTGTTGATGTTTTGCGTATTCAGTTTGTATCGACATATCTCCGGCAGTACAAGAGCTGCACTTCTGAAACTTGGTACTTCAGTAGAAAAGGCCTATTCGAGACTGTCTGCAAAGTTTCCTTGCACAATTCGAATAAATGTGGAAGTTATAAACAAAAGCGATATCAACTTTAAAACGCGCTAAATTTTGTTGATGTTTTGCGTATTCAGTTTGTATCGACATATCTCCGGCAGTACAAGAGCTGCACTTCTGAAACTTGGTACTTCAGTAGAAAAGGCCTATTCGAGACTGTCTGCAAAGTTTCGTTGCACAATTCGAATAAATGTGGAAGTTATACACAAAAGCGATATCAACTTTAAAACGCGCAAAATTTTGTTGATGTTTTGCGTATTCAGTTTGTATCGACATATCTCCGGTAGTACAAAAGCTGCACTTCTGAAACTTAATACTTCAGTAGTAAAAGCCTATCTGAGACTGTCTGCAAAGTTTCGTTGCACAATTCGAATAAATGTGGAAGTTATAAACAAAAGCGATATCAACTTTAAAACGCGCTAAATTTTGTTGATGTTTTAGTATTCAGTTTTTATCGAAATATCTCCGGCAGTACAAGAGCTGCACTTCTGAAACTTGGTACTTCAGTAGAAAATGTGTCTCCGCGACTGTCTGCAAAGTTTCGTTGCACAATTCGAATAAATGTGGAAGTTATAAACAAAAGCGATATCAACTTTAAAACGCGCTAAATTTTGTTGATGTTTTGCGTATTCAGTTTGGATCGACATATCTCCGGCAGTACAAGATCTGCACTTCTGAAACTTGGTACTTCAGTAGAAAAGGCCTATTCGAGACTGTCGGCAAAGTTTCGTTGCACAATTCGAATAAATGTGGAAGCTATAAACAAAAGCGATATCAACTTTAAAACGCGCTAAATTTTGTTGATGTTTTGCGTATTCAGTTTGTATCGACATATCTCCGGCAGTACAAGATCTGCACTTGTGAAACTTGGTACTTCAGTAGGAAATGTGTCTCCGCGACTGTATGCAAAGTTTCGTTGCACAATTCGAATAAATGTGGAAGTTATAAACAAAAGCGATATCAACTTTAAAACGCGCTAAATTTTGTTGATGTTTTGCGTATTCAGTTTGTATCGACATATCTCCGGCAGTACAAGAGCTGCACTTCTGAAACTTGGTACTTCAGTAGAAAAGGCCTATTCGAGACTGTCTGCAAAGTTTCGTTGCACAATTCGAATAAATGTGGAAGTTATAAACAAAAGCGATATCAACTTTAAAACGCGCTAAATTTTGTTGATGTTTTGCGTATTCAGTTTGTATCGACATATCTCCGGCAGTACAAGAGCTGCACTTCTGAAACTTGGTACTTCAGTAAGAAAATGTGTCTCCGCGACTGTCTGCAAAGTTTCGTTGCACAATTCGAATAAATTTGGAAGTTATAAACAAAAGCGATATCAACTTTAAAACGCGCTAAATTTTGTTGATGTTTTGCGTATTCAGTTTGTATCGACCTATCTCCGGTAGTACAAAAGCTGCACTTCTGAAACTTAATACTTCAGTAGTAAAAGCCTATCTGAGACTGTCTGCAAAGTTTCGTTGCACAATTCGAATAAATGTGGAAGTTATAAACAAAAGCGATATCAACTTTAAAACGCGCTAAATTTTGTTGATGTTTTGCGTATTCAGTTTGTATCGACATATCTCCGGCAGTACAAGATCTGCACTTTTGACACTTGGTACTTCAGTAGGAAATGTGTCTCCGCGACTGCATGCAAAGTTTCGTTGCACAATTCGAATAAATGTGGAAGTTATAAACAAAAGCGATATCAACTTTAAAACGCGCTAAATTTTGTTGATGTTTTGCGTATTCAGTTTGTATCGACATATCTCCGGCAGTACAAGAGCTGCACTTCTGAAACTTGGTACTTCAGTAGGAAATGTGTCTCCGCGACTGTATGCAAAGTTTCGTTGCACAATTCGAATAAATGTGGAAGTTATAAACAAAAGCGATATCAACTTTAAAACGCGCTAAATTTTGTTGATGTTTTGTCGTATTCAGTTTGTATCGACATATCTCCGGCAGTACAAGAGCTGCACTTCTGAAACTTGGTACTTCAGTAGGAAAGGTTTATTCGAGACTGTCTGCAAAGTTTCGTTGCACAATTCGAATAAATGTGGAAGTTATACACAAAAGCGATATCAACTTTAAAACGCGCTAAATTTTGTTGATGTTTTTCGTATTCAGTTTGTATCGACATATCTCCGGCAGTACAAGAGCTGCACTTCTGAAACTTGGTACTTCAGTAGAAAAGGCCTATTCGAGACTGTCTGCAAAGTTTCGTTGCACAATTCGAATAAATGTGGAAGTTATAAACAAAAGCGATATCAACTTTAAAACGCGCTAAATTTTGTTGATGTTTTGCGTATTCAGTTTGTATCGACATATCTCCGGCAGTACAAGATCTGCACTTTTGAAACTTGGTACTTCAGTAGGAAATGTGTCTCCGCGACTGTGTGCAAAGTTTCGTTGCACAATTCGAATAAATGTGGAAGTTATAAACAAAAGCGATATCAACTTTAAAACGCGCTAAATTTAGTTGATGTTTTGCGTATTCAGTTTGTATCGACATATCTCCGGCAGTACAAGAGCTGCACTTCTGAAACTTGGTACTTCAGTAGAAAAGGCCTATTCGAGACTGTCTGCAAAGTTTCGTTGCACAATTCGAATAAATGTGGAAGTTATAAACAAAAGCGATATCAACTTTAAAACGCGCTAAATTTTGTTGATGTTTTGCGTATTCAGTTTGTATCGACATATCTCCGGCAGTACAAGAGCTGCACTTCTGAAACTTGGTACTTCAGTAGAAAAGGCCTATTCGAGACTGTCTGCAAAGTTTCGTTGCACAATTCGAATAAATGTGGAAGTTATACACAAAAGCGATATCAACTTTAAAACGCGCTAAATTTTGTTGATGTTTTGCGTATTCAGTTTGTATCGACATATCTCCGGTAGTACAAAAGCTGCACTTCTGAAACTTAATACTTCAGTAGTAAAAGCCTATCTGAGACTGTCTGCAAAGTTTCGTTGCACAATTCGAATAAATGTGGAAGTTATAAACAAAAGCGATATCAACTTTAAAACGCGCTAAATTTTGTTGATGTTTTAGTATTCAGTTTGTATCGAAATATCTCCGGCAGTACAAGAGCTGCACTTCTGAAACTTGGTACTTCAGTAGAAAATGTGTCTCCGCGACTGTCTGCAAAGTTTCGTTGCACAATTCGAATAAATGTGGAAGTTATAAACAAAAGCGATATCAACTTTAAAACGCGCTAAATTTTGTTGATGTTTTGCGTATTCAGTTTGGATCGACATATCTCCGGCAGTACAAGAGCTGCACTTCTGAAACTTGGTACTTCAGTAGAAAAGGCCTATTCGAGACTGTCGGCAAAGTTTCGTTGCACAATTCGAATAAATGTGGAAGTTATAAACAAAAGCGATATCAACTTTAAAACGCGCTAAATTTTGTTGATGTTTTGCGTATTCAGTTTGTATCGACATATCTCCGGCAGTACAAGATCTGCACTTTTGAAACTTGGTACTTCAGTAGGAAATGTGTCTCCGCGACTGTATGCAAAGTTTCGTTGCACAATTCGAATAAATGTGGAAGTTATAAACAAAAGCGATATCAACTTTAAAACGCGCTAAATTTTGTTGATGTTTTGCGTATTCAGTTTGTATCGACATATCTCCGGCAGTACAAGAGCTGCACTTCTGAAACTTGGTACTTCAGTAGAAAAGGCCTATTCGAGACTGTCTGCAAAGTTTCGTTGCACAATTCGAATAAATGTGGAAGTTATAAACAAAAGCGATATCAACTTTAAAACGCGCTAAATTTTGTTGATGTTTTGCGTATTCAGTTTGTATCGACATATCTCCGGCAGTACAAGAGCTGCACTTCTGAAACTTGGTACTTCAGTAAGAAAATGTGTCTCCGCGACTGTCTGCAAAGTTTCGTTGCACAATTCGAATAAATGTGGAAGTTATAAACAAAAGCGATATCAACTTTAAAACGCGCTAAATTTTGTTGATGTTTTGCGTATTCAGTTTGTATCGACCTATCTCCGGTAGTACAAAAGCTGCACTTCTGAAACTTAATACTTCAGTAGAAAAAGCCTATCTGAGACTGTCTGCAAAGTTTCGTTGCACAATTCGAATAAATGTGGAAGTTATAAACAAAAGCGATATCAACTTTAAAACGCGCTAAATTTTGTTGATGTTTTAGTATTCAGTTTGTATCGAAATATCTCCGGCAGTACAAGAGCTGCACTTCTGAAACTTGGTACTTCAGTAGAAAATGTGTCTCCGCGACTGTCTGCAAAGTTTCGTTGCACAATTCGACTAAATGTGGAAGTTATAAACAAAAGCAATATCAACTTTAAAACGCGCTAAATTTTGTTGATGTTTTGCGTATTCAGTTTGTATCGACATATCTCCGGCAGTACAAGAGCTGCACTTCTGAAACTTGGTACTTCAGTAGAAAAGGCCTATTCGAGACTGTCTGCAAAGTTTCGTTGAACAATTCGAATAAATGTGGAAGTTATAAACAAAAGCGATATCAACTTTAAAACGCGCTAAATTTTGTTGATGTTTTGCGTATTCAGTTTGTATCGACATATCTCCGGCAGTACAAGATCTGCACTTTTGAAACTTGGTACTTCAGTAGGAAATGTGTCTCCGCGACTGTATGCAAAGTTTCGTTGCACAATTCGAATAAATGTGGAAGTTATAAACAAAAGCGATATCAACTTTAAAACGCGCTAAATTTTGTTGATGTTTTGCGTATTCAGTTTGTATCGACATATCTCCGGCAGTACAAGAGCTGCACTTCTGAAACTTGGTACTTCAGTAGGAGATGTGTCTCCGCGACTGTCTGCAAAGTTTCGTTGCACAATTCGAATAAATGTGGAAGTTATAAAGAAAAGCGATATCAACTTTAAAACGCGCTAAATTTTGTTGATGTTTTGCGTATTCAGTTTGTATCGACATATCTCCGGTGGTACAAAAGCTGCACTTCTGAAACTTAATACTTCAGTAGAAAAAGCCTATCTGAGACTGTCTGCAAAGTTTCGTTGCACAATTCGAATAAATGTGGAAGTTATAAACAAAAGCGATATCAACTTTAAAACGCGCTAAATTTTGTTGATGTTTTGCGTATTCAGTTTGTATCGACATATCTCCGGCAGTACAAGATCTGCACTTTTGAAACTTGCTACTTCAGTAGGAAATGTGTCTCCGCGACTGCATGCAAAGTTTCGTTGCACAATTCGAATAAATGTGGAAGTTATAAACAAAAGCGATATCAAGTTTAAAACGCGCTAAATTTTGTTGATGTTTTGCGTATTCAGTTTGTATCGACATATCTCCGGCAGTACAAGAGCTGCACTTCTGAAACTTGGTACTTCAGTAGGAAATGTGTCTCCGCGACTGTATGCAAAGTTTCGTTGCACAATTCGAATAAATGTGGAAGTTATAAACAAAAGCGATATCAACTTTAAAACGCGCTAAATTTTGTTGATGTTTTGTCGTATTCAGTTTGTATCGACATATCTCCGGCAGTACAAGAGCTGCACTTCTGAAACTTGGTACTTCAGTAGGAAAGGCCTGTTCGAGACTGTCTGCAAAGTTTCGTTGCACAATTCGAATAAATGTGGAAGTTATACACAAAAGCGATATCAACTTTAAAACGCGCTAAATTTTGTTGATGTTTTTCGTATTCAGTTTGTATCGACATATCTCCGGCAGTACAAGAGCTGCACTTCTGAAACTTGGTACTTCAGTAGAAAAGGCCTATTCGAGACTGTCTGCAAAGTTTCGTTGCACAATTCGAATAAATGTGGAAGTTATAAACAAAAGCGATATCAACTTTAAAACGCGCTAAATTTTGTTGATGTTTTGCGTATTCAGTTTGTATCGACATATCTCCGGCAGTACAAGATCTGCACTTTTGAAACTTGGTACTTCAGTAGGAAATGTGTCTCCGCGACTGTGTGCAAAGTTTCGTTGCACAATTCGAATAAATGTGGAAGTTATAAACAAAAGCGATATCAACTTTAAAACGCGCTAAATTTTGTTGATGTTTTGCGTATTCAGTTTGTATCGACATATCTCCGGCAGTACAAGAGCTGCACTTCTGAAACTTGGTACTTCAGTAGAAAAGGCCTATTCGAGACTGTCTGCAAAGTTTCGTTGCACAATTCGAATAAATGTGGAAGTTATAAACAAAAGCGATATCAACTTTAAAACGCGCTAAATTTTGTTGATGTTTTGCGTATTCAGTTTGTATCGACATATCTCCGGCAGTACAAGAGCTGCACTTCTGAAACTTGGTACTTCAGTAGAAAAGGCCTATTCGAGACTGTCTGCAAAGTTTCGTTGCACAATTCGAATAAATGTGGAAGTTATACACAAAAGCGATATCAACTTTAAAACGCGCTAAATTTTGTTGATGTTTTGCGTATTCAGTTTGTATCGACATATCTCCGGCAGTACAAGAGCTGCACTTCTGAAACTTAGTACTTCAGTAGGAAATGTGTCTCCGCGACTGTCTGCAAAGTTTCGTTGCACAATTCGAATAAATGTGGAAGTTATAAACAAAAACGATATCAACTTTAAAACGCGCTAAATTTTGTTGATGTTTTGCGTATTCAGTTTGTATCGACATATCTCCGGCAGTACAAGATCTGCACTTCTGAAACTTGGTACTTCAGTAGGAAATGTGTCTCCGCGACTGTCTGCAAAGTTTCGTTGCACAATTCGAATAAATGGGGAAGTTATACACAAAAGCGATATCAACTTTAAAACGCGCTAAATTTTGTTGATGTTTTGCGTATTCAGTTTGTATCGACATA
>CAUVYP010001297.1:0-115000 GCA_963556195.1 Sepiola atlantica
GACCATACCCCAGCCCGACAGCAACAAAGTCACTATCGGACTGATTTTTGAGAACGAATCCTCGACTGGTACGAAGAGAAATAATGTCACCTTGAGGCCTTCTTCTGTATCAATGAGAAGTTTATAGTAAAACAAGGGTTGCATAATTAACAACAGAACTTCTGATAAGGCATTACTTAAGTCCAGTGACAAGAGGAATTCCAAGACGACTGGAAGCAATGCTGAGATTGGAAGAGACCTACTGTTATTTTGGAGTTCCCCTTATCCAAAATGAGTTTTCCAACAAAGGCTGAGCAGAAAAGAGCTTGATTCATACCTTACGTAAGGATATTAAGGAAACTAATTTTACAGCTACTTCTGAACTTACAGCACCTGATATTCCCAAATAGTCACTCATCTAAGTACTGACCAAACTTGGCGTTGCTTAACTGTGAAAGAGACTTACCTCACTGAAGCAAGAAGAGGTGTATGTCAGCAAAGCTATAATGAAATGACGCAGTGCATGCATCATCAGCCAAAACGAAGCTGACTGAAGTGGAAGATTCTTGTTTCTCAGTTGACTGTGGAGGTATAAAAAGAGGTGGTTTTTGGTTGAGGCGCAGTTTTGTCTCTGAAACGGGTGCAGACAAAATGCATCGTTCGGAACGAGAAAGAGAGAGACATAATAAGAAAAGGAAAGATAAAAATAGAGAGAGAATTTTTTTTTTTTTGACAAGTTACACCCACGGAGAATCAGTGTTTCAGCATGATATAGTCATAAGCCTTATTATTAAACACAACTTGCTATTTTACCTGGGGGAGGAGTAAATTGTGGGTTCATACCTTTCACAATGGTTAGTGCATAATTGAAAATAATTGATCTGATCGGATTTAAACTTCAACACTGCCGACTCCATTGGCCACAACAGTATCCATTACATCTATGAGGCACCGTCGTCTTCTTGTAAGTAAAAGTAAGAAGTGAAAGTTATTTCAAAATAAAATGTCCTGAAACAGCAGGAACTGTAGTAAATAAAACTGGATTCGGGTATCGCACATGTACCCGGACTCCCACTGACCTACAGAAAGCTAAAGGTTAATCAGCCTTTAACTGACTTAAACTTCAACAGACAAATGGACTAATGAACATCGCCTTCAACAAACAGAATTTTCAATGAACACCATTTATCGCAACGGGAAGTGAGCTTACAACAGAAATCTCTGAACTAACTACTGAATAGACGGAATACATGTCTGCTTATATCGAGCCCAAAATGTCATTGATTGGTTAGTAAAATTAATTATTTGTATAACCAGATGCGGCTCACTTCGTTGTCTTGGATATCTGTCTACCAAGGTTGCACAGAGTAAAAGGTTTTAGTCAGAGTCAGATTTTTTTAATCTACAAAGAGTCAACAGACAGTCGAAATATTAGAAGTCAGATATTTTGGAATTTGGGAAAATCTTAGAAGTCGGACCTCATACCTTCTGACTCCGCAAACCTAGTCTACAACCACAACGAGTCAGTGGCACTTTAACTGGAATGGCCAGCCGTTATCATAGGGGGCAGTGAGGAATGCATTAGTTGTATAAGCTCCACTACAGAAAGACTTGTGCCATGTAAAATTGTATTCGGGGTGGGTGGGGGTGGAGAATACTAAGGTATTCTAAACATGTGACTTAGAGTCAATGACTGATGAGGAGTATCTATGAAATCATTACTAAAAAGAGATGATGTTATCTCTTTAACAGTTATACAGAGAAATTAAGCTTAGTTCAATAGAGATTCAAATTTTGCTCGTCTGGTTGCTCTGTAAAAATGAAAACAAAAGAAAGTTTATTCAACATTCGTGAAGAAGATATTGTTACAGTTTTCTGATTTTTTTTAATAATATATAAACTACATCCTGTTAACAGGTGGAAATCAGTGCTTGAAAAGAGCAGCTTTAAAGTTAATATGATGAAGCAAAAATGATGATATTTGTCCCACAAGGAAAAGCGTCTATAAGCTCGGAACTGGCTTAAATGCCATCACATCAAGAACATACAATAAGTGGTGTCATAAAAGGTGCTCCAACCTGCTCGTACTAACTTCATTTGCAGCACTTGTTGAAATCCGACTCCCATAGAAACAGAAATTGTTGCAGGTGTCGAAAGTCAATAAATTCAACACAATTGATTCCAGTGTGTTAACTGACATGACTATGATGTACATCCATCAAATAGATAGTCTTCAGGAAGCTGTCAACAATTTTACAAAACATAGGGATCCAATCATATGCAAGAGGCAGCATGTAACACACACATCCGACCTGGACTCTTGTATGGCTTTAAGATATGGTTGTCGATGAAATGTAGAAACAATATAATTCTGGATGCAGCACATCGAATGGAAAAAATTGCCAGTCTCACTCTATAGGTTTCCATAAGAAATTGTGTCACACAGTTACGTCTCAATTGGTATGGCCATGTCAGCCACCGTCAGTCATCTGAAAGGCTTTAAAGTGTATCCCACATAGATGACTCAAGGTTGCACAGTAGGCCACTTAAGACATGGAGGAGATCAATTGATAACGACCTGCTCCTAGCGGGCAGCACAAGTGAAATGCCAACAAACAGGTGAAGTTGGAAGTCATTCAAAAAACATCTATGCGACACGTAAATGAAAAATGGAAATAAGTTACATAAATCCCAACATTAGGATTTTGAAACAAATTAACACAACTCATTCTTATATAATAAAAATATAGATACATACTACAAAGAGTTTTTTTAAATTTAAGCTGGGTATACTGATACTAAAACCATACATTTCATGTCGGAGAGTAAGGTTCACGTGTATCTCTGGTAGTGAATCAGAGTTTGACAAACTTAAAATTGTTCATACCCCAACAGGGACTTTTTTATATCATGTTATCTTGAACACATGGAGTTGTGTTTACTTACTTTATCAACCAGCTGATCCCTAGTCAATAAGCACATTTCAAAGGTCACTGAATTTTAACAATTTAACATCCACATGCGACCAAGATTGGCACACGGTCATCTCATTAGGTTTCTTCAACGCATTATATTACACTTGACATGGTGAAACTAAGCTATATAGAGACTATCACTTCACAAAAACATCCTAATATGTGTCCCCACCAGGTAGACACCTGAATCCGTTACAATGGTTTTCACAAATTTTAAAAGAAGTCTACAGAAATAAGTATAATGACATTATATTTCTACCTACAGTCATACAAACTGCAGAATAAAAAAATGTTATTTCAACAAAGCATGAGGTCAAATACTGGTTGCAGTGTGTTATCAAAGTAGACAGCCCCCTTTGTCCATCGTAAAAATTAAACTAATTTTTGGAATACTATCATACTCAGGCTTTATCCAATTTTGTTTTCTTTTAATTTGTTGCGGGACCGACCGACCGACCGTTGGGGTTGGTGTGATCGATCGGCCCCAACAACTAAGAAAAGGTGGACACGGGCAAGTAACGGCAAAATGGCAAAGAAGAGATGACAAACAACTGGTGAACAGTTTAAAGAAGGATGTTTATTTACCATATGGTAATAACAAGTGAAGTGAAATGAGATGGTGTCACTGGATCAGGAGTGGTGCAGGAGCTCAGGACTGCAGGGTGCTGGAGCAGTTGGAGCAGGAGAGTGCTGGTGCAGGAACTCGGGACTGCAGGATGCTGGCGCAGGAACTCGGGACTGCGGGATGCTGGAGCAGGAGAGTGCTGGTGCAGGAACTCGGGACTGCGGGATGCTGGAGCAGGAGAGTGCTGGTGCAGTGACTGGACTGCAGGAACTCTCAAGGGTCCAGGTTGATGTAAGCCAAAACTTAGACTGTAGTTCGAACTGCGGTGTGCAGGAATTCAGGACTGCAGGAACTCTCAAGGGTCCTGGCTGATGTAAGCAGGAACTTGCAGGAATTTAGACAGTAGTTCGGACTGCGGTGCGCAGGAACTCAGACTGTGGGAACAGGAGTTCGAACTGCGGTGTGCGCAGGAACTCAGACTGTGGGAACAGGAGTTCGGACTGCGGAGTACAGGAACTGCGACTGCGTAAACAGGAGTTCGCTGCGAGGAATTCTGGGGTGAATCAGAATCAGCTTTTTGGGTAAAAAGTTACAGGCTTCATGTGGTTTGTGCATCAATACCTTTGATGGTCCTGAGAGAAAGATTAAATTTCGAGAAATAAATCTCGAAGAAATCTCTCGCCGTATAAGAAGGTTGACATGTACCTCCAATGTATTAGGGAGGTGTTCGGCCATGTTGGCGAGACGCTGGTGTATTCCATGAAGAAATATTAACGAAAATATTCGCTTGCTGAATTTCTGCTTAGTCATGTTGACAAAAATGGCGATTAACTCGGTGTTTTTCCATTCCTCCAGACACAAAGTAATAACACCTTAGCAAAGATCGAAACACCAGCAGCAGCTGGTATCTTTCCATGCAAGGGGTTAAAACAAAACACTGCTGCTGCTGATATTATTGAAATATTCAAGGCAAAAACAAACAGCGACTGCTGCTGGTAGTTTCTCCAAGATGGCGTGTTTTCCAATAATAAACAAACATCGCGGTGTTGTTGAACCGCGACAAATTCAATATAACCTTGAGTGTGCTCGGGGTGGGGTGTCCATGTGCTACAGGCCTGCTAAAATGTTAATCTTCGATGATGCTAAATATTGGTGTATTGCCTACCTTGACGATGCATGCAAGACTATTTTTTTAGAGTGAATTAGATGGGGTGGTGGGAAATAAGCTACTTGAATGAAGCTGAGTCGGTAGGGTGGCATCAGCTTCGTGGTGGTATAAAATGCCACCCTACAAATTAAAGTGGAGAGAGAGAGACATGTCTTATATTATTATTTAAGCTCTGTCATCCTCAAACCATTAAAGGGCACTTTTGAATTCTTATGGTTAATAACTGTTTTATGGTCTTCCTTTTGTGATGGAATCCAGTTGGTGCAGCTTATACGATTAAACAAAATAGCTTGGTGTTAAATCGTTACTTACACACCGTCTCTATTTATTTGGTTAAGGCAGCTTCAGCTTTGTAGACTAAACTGAGTAATGGGTGTTACCTACACACCTTTTGGCTTGTTTGGGTCGACTGTGTGGAATCCCTTACGATCTCCAAGCAGCAGTGGCAAACAACAACAGAAACAAGAACAGAGGCAGCAGCAGAAAACCCGCAACACTTGTGGCGTGACGGCGACTGCTGCTACTACTGGTGAACTTTTCTTCCCTCATGGACTCCACAATGGCAAGCAGTATTTTATCTTGTCTCTTCGCAGTACTTGGTTTATCAAACCGAGTTTTGTAAATGATTAGTATGAAATGTCTTTGTCATTTTTATTTGATAATTCTTTTTCTCTACAACTGAAGTGGCTATTTGAGTCACACAATTACCAGGACTGTACTGCATGCATCCACATTGTTACCAGAACTCAGATAGAATTGGGGGTCGCAAACATTTTCAGTTTTCACAAGCTATCAGCCTGCCTGAACTAAATCTTATTCCATGAGCCCTAGAGTCAGAGGGGCGATATTTCCCACATTGCTTGTTGGCCTTTTGATCAAGAGCAAAATGTAGTATCTGTCCATAGAGTATATATGGTGACTGCAATGATTCTAGCTAAGAGTAGGAGAGGCAAATGGTGACCAACGAACCCCACTTTTGATGGTCTTGTGCCTAATTTTTTATATTGTCTTTTTGCCTTATAGCAAATAAAAAATGCAAAGTGTAGTATATGTTCTGATACTACAATTCATCTTTTCTGTCCTCGGTCAGTGAAGGAGAAATCGTTCTAGACTGAGGCAATTTTTATCCTAATCCAGAGTGCCCCTTTTCTCAGAAGCTGGATTTTCCCTACATTAAAAACCAACATTGTGTCTAATTGCCCTCGTGGGGAGACAAGTAAATAAGGACATTGCGTAAAAACATTAACTGTAACTATAAACGTAAGACGCTATATGCCATGAAATTCCCGCCAAATAATTTCTTTAGAAATTAGTTCTTTTTTGTGTTTTGAAGTAAATTTCTTTATAAAAGTAAAACCGATAATTGTTGTTGTCATACAATTAAAACACATTTTTAGTAACTTACAATTTTGGCTTTTATTTGATGAAGATTTATTTTAAAAGTTAGATTGAAACGATTTTTAGTGATCAACTAGTAAGAATTACAGTACCGTACTATCAGGAAAAGCCACAGTACTACTCAAATCAATCGTTACGGAATGGATGGCCAAAGTAAATAAAGTGTAGGTACAGAATAGTTAACAAAGCCCCCTCCCACACACGGTAAGAATGGGTTTCTAACAAGAACGACGTTATAAATACGAGGAGGAAGGGGGGGGGGGGTCTTTGTTAACTATTATGTTCCTACATAAGTAAACATTTATAAAAATAATGGGTCTTCTCTAAATTTGAGGATTTGAGGGAAAAGTAATGGTTAAAGTGTGGCTTTTAAAAGATATTCATTTTGAAATAAATATTACAAAAAAATACGTAACCTTGAGAAGCAAGAGTTTGTATGAAGTTAACATTGAATTAAACTCATACAAAAGAACAAATTAAAAAATACCGAGAAATAATTGTATTGTTTAAAATATTTATATCTTAAAACCCAAAAATAATATTTCTGAAAACAACAACTTTGATCATCATCTACTCCAAATAATCACGAAAGTAATTCCGGTAAAAAGTACAACAAAAAGAAAAAGCACGTGAAAATGTATATTTTTTAAAACTATACAATATTAACATGTTTAATTACTTAGTGAACATCTAGAAAAGCAAACGTTTCATTTCTAATAATTAACAGAAAAATAAAAAATCTGTAATTAGTAAGTAAATGTGTACTTACCAATAACAACAAGCATGTGTCCTCAAAAAGACGGTGAAAATTTTACGGTGTCAAAACTAACAATGTCCACCTCAAATTTTGATCCGTCAATCGACTTCAACTTGTCGAAAAAATCTTTCGACTGGTTGAAGTGGAAGAATAGTAGAAGTGCTGTTGTCTTGCGAAACACTGCCGATTCGCGACTTCCCACTGAAATCGGGGAGTCAGTTAACAAGTAACTAAAGATGGGGAAGGGGGTAGCTGTAAGCTTGGTAACAAATCAAACGATTAACTGATAACTGGTTAACACAGAAGCAAGTCCAAAATGTTAATTCGCTCTCCGGTATAAGAGGAAGACTTTATAACCACTGAATGCCTTCCCTATTAGTATAAATAGATGGAAGGCATCGGGTTGTACCTTCCGGTCCTCTGATTTTCTTCACGTGAGTATCGTCACCTCTTTTTTTCACACACTCCCGAACAAGAGGAAGGAAAAAAAAAAGAAAGAAAAAAAGAGGTGAGGTAGGCTATAGTTTGAAGTCGTACTCAGGACCTTTAATTTATGCTGGAAGTAAGCTGGGTCTACCCCGCCGGCGTTTGCGGGGAACGCAGTCAGGACAGTACCATTTTTGTCTCTGCGGTGGAGCCCTTTCCACACCCGCGCATCTAAAATGGAACCATTCGTTGCACCGATCACAGGCAATCATGTTCTCCTCTCCTTGAGGGGAATTGCATTTTGGGCATAACCACAGTGTGGCCTCCTCTCATATGGAGCTGCTCGGAATGTTGGGAGGGGACGATGAGTCTGCGGTTTGTCCAGCCTCTTCCGGTGAAAGGGAAATAGATTCTTGAGAGAATGCACCACTACTGCACCATCACTCTGCCTGATACGTGCCGATCTGACGACACCCCTGTCAGATTCCAAAAGTTCTAAGACGGACCCCAATAGCCAAAATGGTCTTGGTTTAAGGGGGCTCTTGATGAGGACAACATCATTTACCCTTATTCGGTTAGTGAAGGACTCCTGTGATCGGCCTTGAGGCCTCTCTCTAAGACAGAGGAGATATTCATCATACCACAAATGCCGGAAATTTTCCAACCATTCATTCCGCAGCATCATTGTCTCAACTAATTTTCTGCGACCAGGGGGAGCTGTATTTGTCAGGTCACTTGCTCCTAGCTTCAACATCAATCCAGGGTTTTTCTTGGGTCCCAGGAACATACTAGGGGTCACAGCTTCTAGTCCTCGGTCTGCAAATTCCCAGTAGGTTAGAGGACGATTATTGACTGCCCTCTGGATGTCTGAAACGATAGTTATTAGCGAGAAGTAATCCACTCGTCCCCTGCCTATGGTTTTGTGCAGGCATGTTTTGACAGTTTGTATGCATCTCTCCCACACACCTCCATACCAGGGAGAATACAGAGGAATAGTGCGCAGCTGGATATTGGAGGTGGCAAATTTCTGCTGGTATTCGTGAAACAGGGAGAGTCGGGAAAACAGTTTGCCGCTGCCTACAAATGTCTTAGCATTATCAGAATAAAGTGCTTGAGGAACACCATACAGGTTAGTGAACCTAACCAAGGCCTGCACGAAAGATAACATTCCCATGTCAGGAACCACCTCCACATGTATAGCTCTGATGGACATGCAAGTAAAGAGTAAAAGGTACACTTTTTCTTCCGTAGATCCGCTCTTGATCCAAAAATGTCCAGTAAAATCAACTCCAGTGTTTTGGAAAGGCTCCGTGAACTCGACCCGAGGCACTGGAAGACTAGCCGAATTAGTGGGGAGAACAGCTCTTGAGTTGTACCTCTTACATAAATGGCAAGATGCCAAAGCCTTAGTGACCGCCTGTCTCCCTTGAGGAATCCAAAACCCACAACGCCTGAGCTCAGCTAGAGTAGACCCCACTCCTAAATGGGCGCTCCGGTAATGACAATCCATAATAATGAGTCTAGTGACGAGGTTGTCCTTGCCCAATAAGATGGGGTTTTTTACCTCGAAACTGAGGTGCGGTGATCTGTCTATTCGGCCTCGAGAACGGATGAGGCCATCCTGGTCCAGAAACAAGTCAAGAGAATGGATCAGTGGGGGGACCGATTTTCCAGAGGGATCCTGCAAGTAATGCAATTCCACCACGCAGGATTGGGCCTGCAAGTTTTTTAACAGATATATTTTGGCCTTTCCTCCCGCATCTTCATTGCACCCCCTAAGCCTATTGATGAACGTGAACACCAATGTAACCACTCTGAGAAGGCGGGAAAATTGAGAGAAACGTCCAAAGTTGATGCAGGGAGTACATTCTGTCTCGAGGGCCACGGAAACACCTACACAAGCAGATGCCATTTGTTGGGAATGTTTGCTGAGACATGGCATATCCTGTACCGGCCAGGCAGAACTCCCTTCCCCTAACCAAGAGGGACCATGACACCAAAACTTGAAAACTGACTTGAATTTTCTCAAGGACATTCCTCTGGTAATGAGATCAGCTGGGTTTTGCGAGGTATGTATATAACGAAACACCGGTTCGAGTCCATGGAGAGTAGCAAATTGACTCCTCATATGAAGAACATCCTTGAGCCGATTTTGAGCAAAAACATTCTTACTTGCCATAGATTGTGACAGAATCCATGACAAGACCACTTGTGCATCCGTTGCCACATACAACTTGGTGAGGATCAAATCCCTGCAGCCCAGTAACACTGAGGGCAAGCATTTTAGAGCCAAGTATATGGCCATTAGCTCCAATGTCGGGAGCGACTTCGTCTTAGAGGGGGCCACTTTGGCTTTGGCAAAAATCAATCGGGGACAACCCTGCTGTAAGACGTATGCTGCAAACCCATACGCATCTGCAGAGGCATCACAAAAAACGAATAACTCTCCTTCTTGACCTCCCTGGAAGGCGCAACGGTCAAATGGTAAGTCACTCAGGTCAGACAGGTCCCGAGCAAGAGTCCTCCATAGCATCTGATATTCACCTGGGATTTGTTCATCCCATCCTAATCCTCTTTTCCATAATTTGGCCATTAATACTCGGCTCCGCAGGGTCACAGGGAGGCAAAGAGACAAAGGATCAAAGATTTTAGCGGCTTCAGCCAGTATTCTTCGCTTAGTCGAAGCATCCGACTGGCATTTCACCGGGTTGACACTCATTTCTTCTGTAAGTGGAGCATAGCGATAACCTAATACTCTCTCCCAACTGCCTCCATGGGTGCTGAGAGTGCCGTCCTGACTCATTTTTTCTCTGAGGGTGGCACAATTGGAGTTGCAGGCCTGCAACTCAAAACCTCCCTCCTGCAGGCGAGCTTTGGAGGTAGAATACAATTCGGTAATGATTCCTGGTTCTGTTCCTGTCATTACCAGGTTGTCCACGTAAAATCGCTCCTCCATCATAGATCGACAACGGTCCTGAGGAAATCGTGCTGCATGGAACTTCAATATGCAACCCAGGATGAAGGGACTTGACACAAACCCAAAAATGATCGTTGTGTATCTGTAACATCGAAGTCGATCCCCATCCCGGAGGAAGAAGCAAAACTTGTTCTTATCAGACTCCAGTTTCAGACGAATCATCAAAAATGCCTTTCTAATATCTGCTAACAACACATATTTGTTAGACCGAAATGCAAGTAAGAGATTCAGCATATCGCAGTTCAGATTAATCCCGGGATAGGCTGCCTCGTTTAAAGAAACAGAGTTTCCAACCTTTAAACTGCAATTAAAGACAGGTCGAATCTTCGTAGTACAAGTTGGGTCTGTCTTCATGACGGGTCGGTGAGGGATCCATATGTAATCTTTGAATTGGTGAGGAAGTACCTTGATCTCCTCAATGGTGCCATCTAGTTCCTGTTGACGAAATACCTCCCGGTACTCTTCATACACACCCTCTTTCGTTAGTTTCTTAACTACCCGGTCCAAAATGCGGAGAGAGACAGCGTGATTGGAACGAACACGAGATAATTTCTCCATATGCCAAGGCAGTTCCACATAATATTTGTTGTCCTTTAGTATAATGGCCTCCTGAAAATATTTTATCTTCTCCTGGTCAATTTCAGCAAGAGATTCCTCATTGGGGAGCCCCAGCGATTCCATGCTGAACATGAGCTCCAATCCCCTCTGCACCTGGCTGTCCGGGAAGAAATCTCCTAAAGGATCTGTATAAGTTGATTCAGACTCCAACGCAAAACACAAAAGAGATGACTCAACATTCTCCGTAGAATCCAATACCCTGCGGAAAGAGAGGCCTACATTTTCCTGAAGAGATGGGTTTTGCTCGGGGAGGAAAGCATCTTCTCTTCCAAAAGGAATGAGTCCGGATGGCACTGAAAAGGCTTGGCCCCGAACGCAGGGCACAATTTGAAGGGGTCTCAAATATTGGATGACATCCAGTCCAAGAATACCTTCAATTTTAATTCTGTTGGTGCCCCTCGCGAAATCTCCGGCTAGTGTATATCCCATTCCCCTGAAATTATCCAACAGGTCATCCAGGTGTTCCAAATGTGACGAAAGATCCAAGTTCTCGTGAATTAGAATGGGTAGTATCAGTAGTTGTTCTATTCCCAGACTGGTCTTCAGAGCAACCTCTCGATAGCACTTCCTATGTTGTCCCTGGAATGTGGTGAGCGAAAGCTCATACTCGCGACCCCCAGAATCAGGGATGTACAGAGGCTGTAGAGCTTCTTTCGAAACAAAAGTACGCCCACTTCCGGTGTCCAGCAGGCAGTTAACTTGTACAGTCTTGTTTCCCCAAGAGAAGGAAATGCGCATGACAGGAGGAATACTTCCTATGGTTTCAGTCGAGGTAAGGAAGGAGGTATCTTTACGAGGGGTAGAACCTCCTGGTTTCCGTGAGGGGGGACCTTGAGAGCTGTAGAACCTCGGGAAAGTAGGACGGGTGGATCTGCCCTCCTTGACACACAGTCGTTTGATTGCTTCTCCAGTGTCACGAAGTAAAGAGGACAAAGTAGGGATTCTACGTCCGGTTAGCAGGATAATTTCACTCTTTATTTCCTTGGGGAACTTGATGAACAGAATCTGGGCCATTAAGCGAGCACCTGCTGAATGATCATCGGTAAAGTCACAACCAAAGGAATCTGCCAGTTCAGTGAGGAGGGCAGCGGTTTTTGCTAGGAATTCCCCTAAATCCATAGAAGGGTCATCACGTCGAACTTTATAATCCAGGATATCTTGAAATATTTGCTGTATGATTTCCTCTTCATCCAAATACTCCGACTTAAGGATGTCTACCGCTGTTTTGTAGTTCAAGTCGCATACACTCAGGTGTTTGATGAGCAGAAGAGGTCGGCCAGTTACCGAACACTTAAGAAAGTTAAGTCCTTCGGCATCGTTCGCCATTCCTGCGACGCAATTCTCAAATCGAGAGAGAGAGCTACGAAAGCTCATAATGTCCTCTCCCATCTCTCGACCACTAAAGGTAGGCGCGTTTACATGTACCTGAGGAGGGTTCACTACAAAGGAAGAACGAGTCCTGCGAGGAAAGGAGTCAGATGGTGGAGAGTGTGGAGGTAGGCCAAATGCGTTATCAGAATTGGAGGGGGGATGAGTTATACGGAGTTGGTGGAGAGAATCCAAAAACCCTGCGTATTCAGAAGACCAACTCTCCATCTCGTCACGAGAGGAGGGGTCGTGAAGTCTTATGTGGCTAATGTGAGAGTCAATCTCCACCAGATAGTTAATAATCTGTTCCTCGAACACGGAAAATGTAAGTGAAGAAGTCCTTCCAGCATGCAAACTTGCAAGTTTCGTCTGAACCATATCCTTAATGACCGAAATTTTGTTGCGTACTGTATCAATAGTTTCCGCCATTTCGCCTAAGGGGGTGATAAGTAGCTGTAACGGTAATTCTAAAAAAAAACTATGAATGGGCAGTAATCAGACAACCAAAAAAGGTCCAGCCGACTTCACACTGTTGCAGAACTGTTTCGCAATGTGTCGAAAAAATCTTTCGACTGGTTGAAGTGGAAGAATAGTAGAAGTGCTGTTGTCTTGCGAAACACTGCCGATTCGCGACTTCCCACCGAAATCGGGGAGTCAGTTAACAAGTAACTAAAGATGGGGAAGGGGGTAGCTGTAAGCTTGGTAACAAATCAAACGATTAACTGATAACTGGTTAACACAGAAGCAAGTCCAAAATGTTAATTCGCTCTCCGGTATAAGAGGAAGACTTTATAACCACTGAATGCCTTCCCTATTAGTATAAATAGATGGAAGGCATCGGGTTGTACCTTCCGGTCCTCTGATTTTCTTCACGTGAGTATCGTCACCTCTTTTTTTCACAAACTTTTAAATCAATAACAATTCGCTATTAGAATAAATTATTTTTCTATTAAAATGTTTAATTAAATAAAAGGTGCAAGTTTGGAATTCAACCGACATGAAAGAAAACAAATTAAGAAATATTTTTAGGTGGTGCTATCGATCCCGGACCGGCGTTCGACTGGAAGCGTTCGGCTGTTCTACGCAAACGCCCGAGAGTTGCCGAGCCGATTTGTTCCAGACGACATTTTTGATACGGTGCTGCGTCCTATGATAATAATGTTTTGCTTGTTTTTTTTTGTTAGGGTTACGGTTTAGGGTTAGGGTTTAGGGTTAGGGTAAGGAATTTTTTTAAAGAAACAAACAAAGAAAATTAAACATATTTACATGAATTTTTTTTGAAAGAAAGAGGAAAAAACATAGCGAGGTTACTATTATAAAATGAAGGGTATCTTTACGAATAGCCCTACAACGAAAACGCTGAAAAAACAAATATACAACAAATAAAAGTTACCGTAGCCGATAAAACTGAATTTCCAAGTTAACTGTGACAGTTATTAATGATTATAATCCGTTAAAAGTGCTATTTTTTATAAATTGATAGTTTTAGCGTACATGAAGTGAAAAAAAAATGAATGGCCTCTTGATAGAAACTGGAGCCTCGTTCTCGTTTCGATTGTTTTTTTACTCGGACTCATAGTCAAAGCGCAATTTTTGCATTTTTCAGCCAAGCAAAAGAACAAAACAAAACTACATTTTAAGCAAAAGGAATAAAATAATTTTCTTTTGATTTACATGTCAGTGTGCTTTTATTTACATATTATTTTCGGTAAATTTTTACTATCCATTCCCAGCGCAGTTTACCCCTTAAAAATGTTCAAATTCTACTTTTTTTGTGCAAATACATTTAAACAGACTAAAATAATATCCGCAAAGAAGGAATTAAATTTTTTTTTAAAATATTTAAGATTTTAGAGTGGGGGTTCACTTTCCTTTATAAATGTAACGTAAAATGAGCACCCATTTTCTGGGCAGTTAGTGTCAAACGAGACATGTAACCGACTTGAGTTTTTAATAAAAACACGTAAAAATTTAGCGATTTTTGTGTTTGTTTTGGAGGGGGGGAGGGCAAACTTTGACTTGAGTTCCCCCCCTAAAAAAAAACAGAAAACTAAATTGGCTAAATTTCTACGTGTTTTTATTAAATAAATAAATACCCCCACCCCAAATTGGCTAAATTTCTACGTGTTTATTTAATAAAAAAACCCACCCTAACTCCAGCCCTAACCCTAACTCTAACTCCAGCCCTAACCCTAACCCCAGCCCTAACTCTAACTCTAACCCCAGCCCTAACCCTAACTCCAGCCCTAACCCTTACTCCAACCCTAACTCTAACCCCAGCCCTAACCTTAACTCTAACCCCAGCCCTAACCCTAACTCTAACCCCAGCCCTAACCCTAACCCTAACCCAGCCCTGATCGTTAAAAAAAACAAACGTCGCTTTGATTATGAGTCCCGGTAAAAAAAAACACACACACACACTTGACAACGAGAACCCGAAACAAGGCTAACAAAGCAAGACTGTCGACGCCATGTTTTTGCTGTAAAAATCCGTGCCCAGAAATTTTTTTTTTCATGTCTAATGAAAAACCATTTATCCTACGTAAAAATAAAAACAAATGGAATAGCTAACTAGGAAAATCTCCAGTCTCGAATTAGAAACTCAAGTCGGTTACATGTCTCGTTTAATGTTAAGTGGCCAGGAAATGGGTGCTCATTTTACGTTAAATTTATAAAGGAAAGTGATCCCCCACGCTAAAATCTTAAATATTTTTAAAAAAATTTAATTCCTTCTTTGCGGATGTTTTTTAGGCTGTTTAAATGTATTTGCACAAAAAAAGTAGGATTTGAACTTTTTTAAGTGGTAAACTGCGCTGGGAATGGATAGTAAAAAAATACCTTATTTTCATTCGTCACACCGTAATGTTTTTTTTTCTCCTGTTGTTTCTGTAAAAAATCCCATACCCTAACCCTAAACCTAAATCTAAACCGAACCCCAATTTTTCATATTTCAGTAAAGCAAAAGAACAAAAAAAAACGCCGCTTTGATTATGACTCCCGGTAAAAAATTTTTTAAAAAAACACCACGTGACAACTGTTGACGCCATCTTTATTAAGTAAACATTTTGTTGGCGAAAAAAATTTTTTTTTTTTCATGTCTAATAAAAAGCCATTTATCCTACGTAAACATACAAAGAAATGGAATAGATAACTAGGAAAATCTCCAGTCTCTACGTACATCGCATTGCATATTCATTTTTTTGACTACGTTCTACAACTTTTTTTCAACCCGACTCGCGAGTTGTAGGGCTATTGTTAAAGATTCCCAAAATGAATACTGTATTTTTATTTACAAGGAATTGTTTTGAAGAAAAAAAAACGTACCAAAATTACTTTTATCACGACATATTCTTTAATTTTATTATTTATTCTTACTTGCTCGCGATGATACTGCAGTGCAAAGCTGTTCGTAATTCATTTTGGGTTTATTTTCTTCAAAAAAACTTCCTGACAAAAAATCCGTCTTCGAAAGCACTTATTTTCAATTTGTAACAAAGTTATCGGCTGCTCGCTACTTCAGTTGGTCAACACTCAGCTGTTTGCGTAGGCCAGCCGAACGATTCCGAGTCGCACGTCACGACATCCGGTCCGGGATCGATAGCAGTACCTATTTTTATGCTGTACGTACCCGTAATGGTGTTTTTTAGAAAGGAAAATCAAATTTATGGGTAAACGAGGGTTGTTGATATATCGACGCCATATTGGGCATTATGTTTACCGGCCAAGGGAGATAACTCCAATTTGGCCGGCAAACGCAATGTACAAGATACATCGACGATCCTCGTTTACCCATAAATTTAATTTTCTAGAAAAAAAACAAAAAAACTACTTAATCAATTTACCTGAATTTTGGTATACCATATATGCTTTCCATCACAGGTACGTAGATCATAAAGATATTTCTTAATTTGCTGTTCCATGTCAGTCGAATTCTAAACTTGCACCAAATAAAATTCCAACTGGAAATATTTTCCCTATCTTTGATCATAAGTTTTGGGTAAAAGTACAGAACCCTCATAGTTTTAACGTGTGGAGATGGATTGTAAGAATTTTCATAGAGTTCAAAAAAAGAAAATCTTACACACGTTAAAATTATGCGTTTACACACGTTAAAATTATGCGGATTTCGCCTTTTTTTTTTTTAGTTTTCGAGTATTAATCCTTCTGTATTTTTACCGTATAAAAACTCTTACGAATCGTTTCAACAGTTTAAAACTAGGTGGGTTTGGTGGAGAAATTAATTCTAATGCGTTTTGTATAAATTACGTGTTGTTTTTAGTTTACCAGTTCTCGAGTGTTAACTATTCTGTACTTTTACCAAGTTTTCTTTGTAGTAAATGTAGTAAAAACAATTAAAATTCTACAAATGTTTATTTATTCTAACAAAAATATTTGCACAAAGAAACAACAATTTTTTTTTTAATTATAAAACAGCGTCTTCGTAACCTAAAGTTACTTCTACAAATAAGCTGTTGTCATTTTTAAGACATAAAACAGTGCACAAAACGCAACATGTACATACTTTTGGAGAGTTCGTTCTTTTTGTCTTTTTTGCCCTCAGATGAGAGGCCGAGGGAAAGCATACTTCTGTTACATAATGGATAGATGGATGTGAACAATTACATCAGCTAGTATGGATTTAGTATCGAGCTTGACCAGTGCAAAATCTTGACACGAAAATCTGGGAAACAAGTTCGCTCGGACTAAAAATATAAATATACCTGAACTTTAACCTCCTCCCTGATCTCTGATCTAACAGGTGCGTGGTGATAGACTCAGACTCCCCATTGGAGGCAATTACGTCACAATCGTGGGAATGAGAAAAGAAAGAAGGTCATTAGTCAGTGTATCTCTTGGAAGCATGGTGAACAGACGCAAAATCGAGATGTAAATCCGAAAAAAGAAAATGGGGATTTAATTCCTATTCCCGTAACGCAGTAGATCTAAGTTAGGAATAACAGTTTTGCTCATGTATCTGTTTTCATTTTTTATAATGGGGGTTACTCTACACTTTCATACAAACACTTTCGCCTCCCAGAACCATATTTGAAAAAAAATTTAAATAGTGGTCATGTGTTTCCCTTATGTCCACACACCAAAATCACCTTGTATGCTCGAAAATCACTTTTTTGTGCCCAAAGTAAAAATCACTCTCTTGAAGCCGATGGCTAAGCATTTAAGGATCAGAATTTTAAGCCAAATTGGGCCAAAACATATGACAGTCTGCTAACACTCGGCTTTCCTGCACTTGGAGGTAGTGAGAGCAAATATTTTCAACTCACTAACACGCATACACACACTACTAAAAGCAGCACACACAATGCCTACTAAAGTGACTCACACAGACTGCTACATGCATATGCACACTGACAAAAGGCGGCAAACACACAATTCCTAATCCTCTTGCAGATACACACTGATACAAACATATACACACATACACTTATAACTCTCATTATCTTCTAACTTTATACAATATGAGAACTCAACTTTTTAAACGAACAATTACTCGCATAAAATAACTTTCAATCAAATGTGAATTCGTACATATATATTGTAAATATTGTGTTCGTTAGGGACCTCCAAAGCTAACCATAAAACTTAGCCGCCCCCCCCCTATATTTAACACGATGTAACTTTAATATAGGTTAATATTATCATCATAACTATTTTACCATTCAAAAAGAATAAACATAAAATAAACTGCTGATGATTTTTTGCAAATTTTTTTAACATACGAAAATAATGAAAATGGGAAACTAAAAACGTGCGTACATTATTGACGCCTTAAAACAACGTCCCTATGTCATGGCGATTTTACGCGCTCTGATAGACACGTGTTTAATAAATCTAGCAAAGATCAAGTAATCGGCAGATTTTCACAAAATTTTCGGTACTTATTCACTATAGGACTAATTTATTTTTAAAATGCTGTTTTCGTAAAATATAAGAGGGGAAATATTTTTTCTACGTGATTCCCATCCCCCTTATTTCATTTTATGAAATCTGAACAAAATATATTCAGGTCGATCGAAATTTTAAGTAAAAGAATCTTAAGAAACACATCAGAGTTACCTTTATTTAGTGGTGCTGTTTTTGGTAATGTAAATAAAAAGTGGAAATAAATACGATATCATTATGTTTTGAATTGTTTTACTTAATTTTCTCATTAATATAAATGTTGAATTGCAAAGAAAAAATATGTTCTAAACAATAATTAATTTTTCAGAGATTTTTATTCATTTAAATGACTTCATCATTTAAAAATGTAACCATCTATTTTGAAAATACGGTTTTCCAATTTTTCAAAATATTTGAATATAATATAAACGTAATATAACAATTCATCGTAAAAGACTGACATCGACTTCGACCTAATAATTTGTGCTTTTTTATAGAATGTTTATTTGCTCAAAGTAAGCAAGCGTTTCGTCAAATTCCTCTGACGCTGTCTAACTATGGAAGACTGAATAGACTTTATTAACGTGTCAACTCGTAAAGAGAAAGTAGTCGCTTTTGCAAACGCACGTGTGTAAATTTTATTGTTCGGTTTACAAAGGTTTTTTTGCTTAAATTCTTTAAGCTAAAAAAAACTGTTTTTTTACGACAAAAGTAAGTACTTTTTATCATCTTTTTTCAAATTTAAATGCATATCTATTCAAAATTCTTTTGAATATTAATTTTATTCGGCGAAAATGCGACCTGACATAAAACTTATTTTCACTTTGAAATGGTCTCATTTATTTTTAATTGACAAATAATATTGTTAAATCATTAACAAACCACAATACTTTTGCAATTTTTATTTTTAGTTTGATTTTTATTATATATAACATTCAAGCGAAACGCTAACAAAAAAAAATAGCAAAAATCGCGACTCTCATTAGTCCTTTCAAACTATTTTTTACATTTATTGTTCTGTCTAGTATAGATGTAGACCCTTTAGATTTATCTCCCTTTCCCGGCCCCCATTCGTTAGGGACTTTTTTTTTATCTCCGACACCGGGCGGCAAGCAGCTTGCCGGTGCTCTGTCTTTGGATTCTCGCTGCTGCTATGTCACGAACGAAACCGCATGGTGGAATTTCAATCTCCCTACAGATTCCGACATTTTAGCCATCTTCGGTAAGAGACATTATCCCTTCTCCTTCCTCAAACAGAATTGAATATCGTTCCCAGTATTCCTTCGAACATTTCTCTCATTTAAATGAACTTGATTCTCCCTTCTCATCCCATGTGCGTATCTCCTTGTCGATCGTTCGTGACGTGTGTACCTCATACCTCATAGTATTCTTCACCCCACCAAAATACTTCCTATTCTGCTTAGCACAGTTTTTTAGATTTTAGTAGACTCCTCGTTTTCTGTTTCGTCGCCATTCTTTGTATTTACATTTCTGAGACAATGTTTTTATTTCTTTTTAGTTTTTACCTTTTCGATGGACAATAAAACCTGCGATTAAAATATGCTATGGCTCAGAGTATTGTTTTTCGAAAGGAGTTAATGCTAGCTGTCTGACGGCTAAACCCGGCCCTAAGGCAGCATATTTATTTTGATGAAATTCAAAACTTTTTTCCCTTAAAACTGTTCTATATTTTTAGTTATTATAAGAGGAGTATTACATTTTCAATAATACAATTATTTATTATTGCATGAAGGAGTTTTTTGCAATCAAAATCGTGAAAATGTAATTTTAGTGTCGGAAATTTTTTTCAAGGAAATCAACTTAGTTGAAAATTATTCCAGTATTATTGATAATTATGTTGTAACATCTAATTACTTTCAAAATGTATTGAAGAACTAAATAACTAGTTACTATCAAAACGCTTAAAAAAATATTTAACCAATAATTCTTTTTCAGTCAAAAAGAAAATAAGTAATAATTAGCCTCAAGAATGTGCAACTCAATAAAAAAAATTAAAAAAGAGTAAAAAATTCTTTACAAATTTTTTAATTTTGTCCACAATAACATAATGTAAGTAATTTGTTTCTCTTTTGCTCATCCATACCTATTTAACATTTTACATAATAATCTCATTTTTTGTGTAAACAATAGCCCCACCGTAGAAAAAAAGCAGATTTCATACTTATATCTCAAGATAAAGAATGAGTTTCTTTCCCAGTTCGATAATTTAATCTTTAAATAAACTATTTTACTTTAAAATAACTTCCTATAAGTATAACTTTATTTAGGGAGATTTAAAAACACAATAAAAGTAATGCAGATGAATGGATTTCTTAAAGAACGCAAAACCGGTGACGTCAGCGATTCTATATTATGTTTTGGAGGTCTCTAGTGTTCGTTCAACATGTTTTATTTCTTTTATTCAACATTTATGTTTTTATCTGTTTTTTTTTTTACTCATTTTCCAACATTTATAACAATTTAATTGTCAGCGTGGATCTTAGCACATTTTCTAAGACACAACAATCGCCTACACCTTATCCAAGCTACGGTCCACGCTCCTACAGGTGTTTTGAAAATTCTATTCGACAGTTAAAATGCTTATAAATTCTCTTCAGATTTCGAACGGTCACAACGTTATTCATTATTTTTTCTCAACTATTCACAAAAAAATAAAATGGCTGAATTGTTTACGAAGAAACCAAAATGGATTCTGATGGATTTAATTTCGTAATTAAATTATTTTTGTTTTAATAGGATTTTAAAAATGTAATTTTAGTTTATGCTATGGCATTTATTATTTCAATAAATATTCGATTTATAGTAAAAAAATAATTCAATATGTAATTATCGAAGTTACGTTGCCCCGTGAAACACACACACACTTGAAGCTGTCTCATAATGTTCTTAATATTGATACTGGAAAAATTCTAATGTTATTTTTGAAGCCATTGCATTGCTAATTTGAAAATGCTGGAATTAATGTTCATAGGCCAAGGTCGAGTATTATGATTCATATGTGCCCCAAAACCAAAAATAAAGTGTTTTTCGAGTATTGATTTACTCCTCTCCAGGAGTTAGGCACAAGGCCAGTTTTTATCTTACTCCCACAAGTAAGATGTGACCCAAGGTCGGGTTGGGAAAGTGGGGTTTAAAAATTGCCTGGGCAGCCCCGTCGGCATTCCCCGGTAGGGGCGCCTCAGGCAGTAAGCAATAAACTTACTCCTCCCCAAAGAGGGGAGGCGAAGCCTGGGAGGGTGGACCTCTTAGAACTGCACAGGACAGACCCATAGATCGGCGTAAATCAAGCCCCGAAGGCCAAGACAATACCAGTCTATGGGGTGCAGTATCCATCGGAACAGATACTACACTTTGAGTGTTTTTCGAGTAGCCACTCATGTAGAATCAAATGTTGTGTAATTGCAAAAATCTGAGCGATATTCAAGAAAAATAACTCAAAATAAAAATTCTTGAGTTACTTCCCTTGAATATAAGCTTTCAATGTATATATATATATATATTTTTTTTTTATATCATATTAAATATGTATGACATAATTGCATCAACACACCGGTTCTCGTTAGATCACCGAAGTTAAACGACGCTAAACCTGATCAGTAGCAGATGGGTGAGCATTTGGGAATGCAAAGTGCTGTATGTGGTAGGATGGCGGCACATCCTTGCTAAAACTACTGTCGTCAAATTGGATAACCGCAAAATAGAGGTTATTGTACAATAGTGTCTAATGTCATAATGTATGTCTTTATATCTACAGTGAAATAGGTTTGGGAAGGGTTTCATTGCTCTCAAACAACTTATTTTATTTTGAAAAAATAATACTTAAAAAGCAATATTAAATAGTATAAAGAGTAAATTATAGCAAGTTTAATCGTACAGGTAAAAGGAGATTCAATTTTGAGAAAATGAACTGGTCTGGCTTCCAAGAAGACCCCGAAAGGAAGATTGCCTATTTCGCAGCAGACTCAAAAAACTATAACAGCTTCACCAGGTTTGTGCACCAAGCAGCCCGGAAGAACATCCCAAGAGGCTGCTGCACTCAATGCATACCTGGACTCGATGCCGAAAGCAGCAAATTATATGAGCAATACCAACAGCTCTATGAATCTGACCCCTTTGCTGAAAGTACCATCAAAGTAGGTGAGAGACTCGTGACCTCCCTATCAGAAGACCGACAACAGAAATGGCAAAATCTGTTGGAGAAAACTGCTATGACGAAGAACAGTAAGAAGGCATGGAGTCTGTGGGGGTCGTCATACCCTTTTGGTCGGGGTTACCAACTTCCTCCACAAATAAAAATAATAAGAAGAATATTTACATGCACAATTAACGGAAGTTTATTTACTGAAATAAACATATTAACAAATAGAATATATTTCTTTGTGTTATGGCCGGGGTGGAAGTGTTTGTTATGGCGGGAGATTCAAAAGAAGGACAAAGGGTTTTTGGATTTTAACCACAGTCGCGAAGGATTTCGGACAAATGGTTTTGCGATAATGAATCCCCCAACCATAGGTAGTGTGATAGATGCTTTTATAACTGCATGTTATCACACCATTAGGCTTCCACCATCGGACCACGTGGGGATTAAATAAAACAGTTTAAGACAAACCAAGATGAAGGAAGAAAACATTTAAACTTACCTTAAAGAAAGCGAAGGAATTAGGGAGCTATACACATATACGAATAGGCGTTAATAAAAAAAGGAAAGGAATAACATTTTAGTAACAAAACAATTTATTTACTATTTGAAACATTTTAAAGAGTTCTTAGAATCGTACTTGTAAGTGTATATATATATATGCGAGTATGTGAATGTCTTTTGTGTGGCTAATTTGTAATTGATCATGTGTGAAGAAATGTCGTCAAATTGAAAGATTGAAGAATTGTTCATCGAATTGAAAGATGTGAATAAGATTACCTTTTTCTCACCCCCTCCTCCACACAGCTCGTTCGAGCTGGTGGTGGGGGGGTTTGTCGACGAGAGTTTCTTTGTGTGCGTCCGCCCAGAACGCTGAAGGCAAAAAGAGGAAGAGGAAAGGAACGTCCCCTTCTTTATAGATTTAAGATCACGTATGGCCGAGCTGACCTGTCGGCCGCCCATTGGTCAGAAACCTCCGGCCACCGTGATTAGGCGAGATTTCGCGAGTCTCACCACCAGAGGCAAAGAAGGGTCAAACAAAGACAAGAAAGAAAGAAAGAAAGAAAGGGAGAGAGTAAGCCGAACGAACCTAGAAAGAAAAGGGGTAGCTAAACAGGCTAGCCTTTTCCTCAATGCCCGCTCGTCTCCTCTGCCACAGTGTAATGAGTTCATGAGTCCTTTCTTTAGTTTCATGTAAGTAAAAAGAAGAATGTCTTTTCTTTTGAAGTGTTCATTTGTTATAAAATATTAAAAGAGGCAATAGTGAATGTTCGCCTGTGAAATTGTATGAAGCGCGCGAAAGGGTGAACTGGAAGAGTGATTGTAAGATGCGTGTAAGCTCCGGATGAAAGTCAGTTGAAAAGAGAGAGTTTGATGTTTGTGTGTGCTTAAATACTATTTGGATCGGCTCCAGCGAGCTTAAAGAGAAAAGTTTAGAAAAATATGTCTTTGGAGAAATCTCATTGGACAGAAATTATCACGTAGTGTGCTTGCAATTACGTCCGCTCGTTTTGAGTTGATTTAATATAAAAAGCCACATCGGAATTTGCGTGGGCGTTATTTTATATTTGTCACGCGCCAATACAATTTTCACTCTGCGCGCCTAAATTGTATTTATTCCAAACAACAATTTTTATTCGAATCTTAACCGTGTCAAACTGGCACAATACTCCCCCCAGATTGAAAAAAAGGAAAAAAAAGAATTTTTTTTTTTTTTTTAATATGTAATGTATTCCTTGAAATGTTTCGGCCAGTGGACTTTTCTACCTGTTTTTGTCGTAGGTTTGACGTTCTTGTCACTTTCTGCTGGACTCCCATGTTCTAAGGGAATTTGTTCTGGTGGGGAAATTGTCTGAGGGTGTTCCTCAATGTATGCTGGTTTAATTCGGTCGATCGCGATGTTGTCTGTCCTGTTTTTCCTTTGGACAGTGAAATATTTTTCACTTCTGTCCAAAACTTGGTATGGTCCTGTGTAATTTGGACAAAATGGCTTTTTGACTGTATCGTTCCTAATAAATACATATTTGCATGTGTGAAGGTCATTTGGCATATGTGTTTGTTTGTCAGCCCTCCCGGTGGGTGTAAATTTGAGAGAAGACATTTTGTTCTTTAATTCCGTCACAAATGTATTTGTGGGTGAAATGTCTGCGTATGCATCAAAATATTGTCCAGGTAGTGTGACTGCTGATCCAAAAACTACCTCCGCTGGCGTGCTTTGTAAATCCTCTTTCATCGTGTTTCGGATCATTAATAGGATTAATGGTAAATTATCTGACCAGTCTGCGTTGTTATGACTCATAGCCAAAGAAGTTTTTAGCTGTCTGTGGAAGCGTTCGACGAGGCCATTCGAGCAGGGGTGATAAGCCGTTGTCTTTATGTGGGACGTTCCCAACAATTGGTTGAATTCTGCGAAGAGTTTCGATTGAAATTGCGAGCCTCTGTCCATTGTGAGTACTGACGGTACTCCAAAAATCGCTATCCAGTCTTTTAATATTGTTACAGCTACTGTCGCCGCCGATGTGTCCTTCACGGGTATGGCTGTTGGCCATCTGCTGAACCTGTCGACTATGGTGAGAATGTGGGTGTGTCCTTTCGAAGGGGGTAATGGCCCCACCAAGTCAACATGGATATTGGTAAACCTGGCATCTGGCGTACTGAAAGTACCCAGTGGTGACTTTGTATGCCTGTGTATTTTATTCTTTTGACAGGATACACACGTCTTGGTCCAATTTCGAATATCTGTATTCATTTTCGGCCAAACGAAACGGTCTGCTATTATTCTTACCGTGGCTCGTTTGCCTGGATGAGATAAATTGTGGAAATGTTGAAAAACATGTCGTCTGATGCTTGGCGGTATGTATGGACGTGGTTGTTTTTTCGTTGTATCACAATAAAATGTTGTTGTACTAAAAGGTACAGGCATTTCCTGCAGTTGCAAAGACGTTTTCTGTTGTACGTCAGTGAGTGTCTCGTCCGTCTTTTGTTCTTGTGCAATTAATTCCATACTCAGCGAACTGGAATTTATCGAAGTTATTGCAGCTCGTGATAATGCGTCCGCCACAATGTTTTCTTGTCCCTTGACGTATCTGATGTCTGTAGAATATTGAGCAATATAATCAAGATGTCTGATTTCTCTTGGGCCATATTTATCTATGTGTGTATGCAGTGCATACGTTAACGGTTTATGGTCAGTGTAAATACAAAAGTTTCTTCCTTCTAACAGATGTCTAAAATGTTTAATTGCCAAATAAATTGCTAATAGTTCCCTTGAAAAGGTACTGTACTTTGTCTGTGTCTTGCTCAGTTTGGCTGAAAAAAACGAAATAGGGGTCATTGTATGCCCTGTCAGTTGGTGTATAACTGCTCCTACAGCTATGTCTGATGCATCTGTTGTAAGTGTAAGTTTCGATTCCTCACTGTCCTTAATATTATTCAATTTTGTGAAATTGACTAAGGCAGTTTTAGCTTGATGGAAAGCTTTTAAAGCTGATCCTTCCAGTTTTATTTGTTGGTTTTTCGTTTTGTTCTTCAATAATGACGTTAACGGTGGAAGGATTGTGGAACAGTTGGGTAAAAATCGTCTGTAATAATTAATTACACCTATGAAGCGACGAATTTGTCTAACAGACGTAGGTTGTGGAAAATTCGTAATGGCACTTACTTTTTCGGGTAATGGTGATATTCCATCCTTATCAATTGAATGTCCGAGGAAATTTACTTCTTGCTGACCGAAAATACATTTGTCCAAGTTTATTTTTAAACCGTAATGGGACAGTCTTTGGAAAACTTGTTCCAAGTGTTGTTTATGTTCGTCGAGGTTTCTACTAGAAATTAGGACATCGTCCACGTATGTGAATACGAATGGAAGGTCCCTAAAAACCTCGTCTATCAACCTTTGGAAGGTTTGACAGGCGTTCCTAAGTCCGAATGGCATTCTGACAAATTCGTAAAGTCCAAATGTCGTTGTCAGTGCTGTTTTATGGATATCTTCTTCCGCCACCGGTATTTAGTGATATGCTTTCACTAAATCCAGTTTTGAAAATATCGTGGCGTTTTGCAATCCGATTGCGAAATCGTGAATGTGTGGGATAGGGTATCTATCCGGTACAGTTTGTGCATTTAATCTCCTGAAATCGCCGCAAGGACGCCATGTTGTCGCGTCTGATTTCAGTACCATATGTAGAGGAGATGACCAGGCACTTTTGGAAGGTCGAATAATTCCTTGTTGTAACATGCGTTGGAATTCGTCCTTTGCGATCTTGTACTTATCCGGCTTCAAACGTCTGGGTGTAGCGTAGACGGGTTGTCCACTCGTTTTAATATAATGCCTTGCATTATGTTTTATATCATCCGTGACTGTGAATGGCTGAGTAAGTTGTGGGTATTTTTGAAACAGCCGACGAATGTACGTCTCTTCAGGAAAGGCAGAACTAATCCCAGTAGACTGGTATCTTGTGGTGATACCTTTTATTACGATTTTTGTTTGGTTATCAGTCAGTGTGCGATTAGTCATGTCTACTGATAGATTATATCGTGCTAGGAAATCTGCTCCTAATATTGGTGTCGTCACGTTGGCTATGGTAAATATCCATGAAAATGTGCGACGCAAGCCGAGATTGACGCTTAAGTACTTTTCACCGTATGTGGGTATTTGTGTGCCATTAGCTGCCTGGAGGTGGTAAGGCTGTGGAGTAGCTTTCTGTTTACTTAGCGCTGGTATCACGCTTATTTCGGCTCCGGTATCTATTAAGAAGTTATATCCGTGATTACTGTCACGAATAAAAAATAGACGACCTTTAGTAGAAAATCCAGCAACAGTTGTCGTCTCTACTGGCTGGAATGATCGTTTCCCTGATTCTTGTTTTCAAAAGTGCAAGGAAGAGTGCAACGCCTCGCCTGTGTGCCGAATTTTTTGTGGTAAAAACAGATTTCGTTCGCTCGTTCTCGTGTGTTGCTTCGACCTCTGCTAAAACTTCGTTTTCGGTAGTTCGGTCGATTCTTAAATGAGTAACGACGGTTTATTTGCATTAATTCCTGCAATTTACGAGTGAGGTTTTCAACTGTAGTTTTTAGTTAGGCCACTTCGTCGTCTCTCGTTTGTTTTGGCTGTGCTTGTGTTGAGTTTACTCTGCGACACCTCAGATTTTCATGAATTCGGTCCGCCATGTCGGCTAGTTTTACCATGCTTGTCTCTTCCGTTGTGGGTGCCAGAATTTGAACTGTTGTGTCTGGGAGTTTATTCAGCCACAAACTTCTCATTATTTTTTCGGACATTTTGTTGTCTCCTAGCGATGATTGCATGTATCGTAAGAGTTGTGACGGTGTACGATCTCCCAATTCTACTTGGGTGAAGAGATTGCGTAACATTGTCTCGTTTGATAAGCCAGTCCGTCTCAAAATAGCCTCCTTAAGTTCGTCGTATGGATTATTTTCTGGAACGTTCTCCAATAAATCAGTCACTTCCTCGACGACGTCTGCCGGGAGTTTTTCAACCAAATAGCAATATTTGGTTCGCTGAGACGTAATCCGTTTTGCGTCGAAAAGGGCCTGGATCTGGATAAACCACGTCTTTATATTGGTGGGATTAAAAGCTGGAATATTTAGCGTTAATGTAGCTAGGGTGTTTCAACGCGTGGAGCTTCCATTTTTTTGTTTGAGAGTGATTTTAAAGCCTTTAAACTGTCGGTTGATTTTTTTATCTTTCGACTTAATAGCGACTACCGGCGTAACTCGCTAATTTGTTGCTACATTGTACTGAGATCAACGCTTCGTCTGACGGCTTGTATCATCCCTTGAGATTCGCATCGTCTTTTTCTTCCTTTGAGTGTTACCGCACGCATGATATCGCCAGTAAGTTAGGAAAACCGCGTGTAGCTTATAAGGAGATTCCGCTGTGCATGCAATTCTAAGTCGTGGTCACCAATTTGTGGGGGTCGTCATACCCTTTTGGTCGGGGTTACCAACTTCCTCCACAAATAAAAATAATAAGAAGAATATTTACATGCAAAATTAAGGAAGTTTATTTACTGAAATAAACATATTAACAAATAGAATATATTTCTTTGTGTAATGAGTTCATGAGTCCTTTCTTTAGTTTCATGTAAATAAAAAGAAGAATGTCTTTTCTTTTGTTGAAGTGTTCATTTGTTATAAAATATTAAAAGAGGCAATAGTGAATGTTCGCCTGTGAAATTGTATGAAGCGCGCGAAAGGGTGAACTGGAAGAGTGATTGTAAGATGCGTGTAAGCTCCGGATGAAAGTCAGTTGAAAAGAGAGAGTTTGATGTTTGTGTGTGCTTAAATACTATTTGGATCGGCTCCAGCGAGCTTAAAGAGAAAAGTTTAGAAAAATATGTCTTTGGAGAAATCTCATTGGACAGAAATTATCACGTGGTGTGCTTGCAATTACGTCCGCTCGTTTTGAGTTGATTTAATATAAAAAGCCACATCGGAATTTGCGTGGGCGTTATTTTATATTTGTCACGCGCCAATACAACAATTTTCACTCTGCGCGCCTAAATTGTATTTATTCCAAACAACAATTTTTATTCGAATCTTAACCGTGTCAAACTGGCACAAGTCTAATCGGGAAAATCAGCAACGACCCATCAACTCCAATGCAACAGCAGTACACCATCACTGCCAACCAAGTTGCACATCAGTTGTTACTCAATGAGAAGTGCACTACCAAACAGCAAAAACCAAACATAGACCGACTTCAATTTTCCCAGAGTACTGGAATGACTGAACCGTTCTTACTTAAAGAGCCTGATATCAGCATCAGTTCTCTTAGCCATTGATCTAGATTATATTTTCACAGAGAAGATCAAGCACTTTGGACCTTTGAAACGAAAATGGATCATTGGGTTGATGAACAACTGCGTGTTAACATGAAGGATTCCAAATATCTGGAGAAAAAACAAAATCATCGCTCTTCTCAAATCTGGCAAAGATCCAGTGCATGCAAAGAGTTTCTGCCCGATATCACTGCTATGTCACTAATTAATGTTATTTTAATTTCTATTTATAAAATTATTGGATGTAATTAGCTTTCAAAATTTTCAATCTTTTAATACATGAGGATTTGCTAAAAAATTTAGAACAAGAAATGACTTTATATTCGACAGTTTAAATGCTTCCAAATTCCTTTCAAATTTCGAAAGGTCACGAAATAAATTATTCTCTTTTTATTTTTAGCTATTAACAAAATATTAAAATGGCTGATTTGTTTACGAAGAAACCGAAATGCATTCTGGTGGATTTCATTTCGTAATTTAATTATTCTATTTAATAGGAATTTTAACATTTCATTTTATGCTATTGCATTTTTTATTTCAGTAAGTATTCGATTAATAGTAAATAAATAATAATAATAATGTATAAGTCGCGTAGAGGCGAAAAACACAAATACACGAAAAGTGATCACAGTTTTATTACAAATTTGCACTTTATCCATTCATTTCGTATTCTGTTTGTTGGCATTGATTGCAACGATATCTTTCTAGTTAGAATTATTTCTAGAAAAACATAGGGTACTTACAGGAAGGTTGCCAACATCCTAAGTGAAAGTGTTTCTGTGGAACGAACTGGATTCGAACTTGGCACATGCAGGTTGTAAGTCCGTGTCGTTAACCACTTAGCCGGTGGTCAAGGGGATAACGACACGGACTGACGACCTTGGTGTGTCAAGTTCGAATCCACTCTGTTCCACAGAAACACTTTCACTTAGGTATGTTGGTAATCATTACGCAGTCCATCCTGCACACGAACTTGCTTTTACCTACGAATTTGCAGTTGAAATGTTCTCTAAATGATATCAGAACTTTTGATAAAAAACAGATTTATCTCCCTTGGAATTTAATCTAAGGGAGATAAATCTGTTTTTCATTTTGTGCGTTTAGTCGTCACCGGTAACAATTCCATCAAATCGCACATGTTTTTCTTTTGTTTGTTTTTGTACATTTTCCGTACACAATCCATTAGAGTTGATGAAGATGTTTTCCCTAGGGGTAAAATATTTGCTTAGCAACCCCAGATCATTCTATGAATTGTTACACACACCTCTAAAATGTTCTTATTATCGTAGACTTGTTTACTATAACAACAGTAGTATTGATAACCTTCAATATTTCTCTTTGACTTTTCTTGGTCCCCATCGAGGATTAAGCACCGTGGTATCGACAAAGGAAAAAGGGATCAACAGAAACCGCTCAAAGACAAACGGCCCCAGTCGCAAACCGGTCTCTTTTAATATTGCTGACTACGTTTATACTCTGCATGAGATAACTGATTATTGCACTGGTAACAACGAGAAAATAAACAATTTAGAAAAAATAACCTCAACTTCTACGAACAAAGCAAATACGTTAAATCGCCGTCATTTCCTTCCAAAAAGCTTTGATTATACGGATGTACATCACAAACAACTTTTAGAGATTTTGGCAGATAAAGCTTCGACTCCGATCGCCAGAGTTTCCCACAAGATAATTATGCAGCTGGAAAATGCATTTGTTTACAAACTGAAACAATTAACGATACAAGAAATGTTTTCGGTCGCAAGATACTTTTTCTTGATTAAGCATCGCGCCCCGAAATATCTAACGACCTTATTTGAATACGTCGATAACAACTTTGACGCAATCGTGTCCCTCGAAGGTAACTATCTGAACCGAACTATGTTTTATATTTATTTTCACGGCAGTTGCCCGGAGAGCCTTTTACATAAGATTGAACAACACCTATTAGCCCACGTGGACGCTCTTTCTCTGGCCGATATAGGGTTGGCTTGCCTTGGCTACTTTAGGGCCAATCGAAGAATCCAATCTTTTGAGCTACTCGACCAAATGGCTGAAAAGACGATTAAAAAAATTCAGATCTTCGAACCAAATCACCTTGTCAACATGCTGAAATCCTTCCGACATGCCGGCTACTCAAAGATAAGTTATTTTAAAAAACTTGCCAATTTTCTGGTGTCAAAGAAAAGCTTGTCTGACATGACACTAAATCAAGTGATGCATATCATAATGACTTTTGCTTCGACACGGATTCATCATCCCGATCTGATTCGTGAATGCATCGGGCGTTCTGTGGAATTGGTTCAGTCCTCGTCTTCATTGTCGTCTGTGCGCACGAAGGAACTGGGAAGAATCGTGTGGGCCCTTGGCACCCTTGGTGTTGACCCAGAAGAATTGAGCAAAGTAAAAATATTAATTGATGCTCACATTGAAATTGAAAAGACAGGTGAGGGAACCTGGAGTGGGAGAGAGTATCCCGAGTCTATAAGTGATACCGTCATGGGTTCCGTGTTTCTGGGGATTTTCCCACATGAATTAATCAGTTTAATTCTGGAAGAAAAAACTGTGAACATTCTTCAAGGTGAGTTGATTTTTGTTTTATTTTCAAGCAGGTACTTTAACCTTTTCACTGCGTGATAAACTTCACTGATTGTGACTGCTGCCAGATTCGTTTTTCATATGCTTATGGTTAGAATAGATGAAGGAAGGCGACTGGATATCTAAGACCAACATGAAAAAGGGGTTTTGGAGAGGTCGACGACTCTGCTAACTCCTTGTTAGAAGCAGTTAAATGAGATGTTCTGATGCAAAGGAGAAAGAGTAGACAATGGCATTGTTATGTCATAAAAAATATCTTTTTTATTTCGGCCTAACTGGAAAGAGATTAAAGACAGACAATAGTAATCGTTACAAAATTGAAGGCGCCATGCTCGATTGCAAGTTCCATGTGGACTGGTGAGTTGGGAGAGCCAGCCTCAGGGCATCCAATTTGTACAACTCCGGAAGTACAGCTGTTCGCATAGAGGGAAAAATTTTGTGTGGCCGTGCTTCGAACATGCACTACGTGGTATGTTTAGTGAGTTGCATGTTTGTAATGCATGCGAATAACATGCCGACTGCGAGTGAGAAATATTAAAGCAAAGGAAAAGAAACCACACAATAAATTGGAAATATCTCTTGTTTTTGGTTGACCCTCCAGAATTCAATTTGCCCGCTTAAAAAAAGTAATGGTTCTACAGATATTAGGTTCCCCACTGTGGTCTTCCAAATTTAATGGCCGACCAGATATGGAACCCCTCAGCAGTTGTTATTTTTATAATCATAGATTAGATTGACCATTATTTCAAGTGATTTTTATGGTGTGATCCCACTGATATCTATATATATTCCAGCAGGGGGGGGGCAGTTAGTTGGTTTTCTGGGCATCTCACAACTTGTGTAGTGAACGCACACAGACGCACGTTCATAATTGTATTCATACACCAAGCCATTCTATTAGTCGATGGACCAATTACTCAGCACTTGCTTGTTTGTTTACATCAATAGAAAATAGTACATAAAAAATGTGACTGCTACATGCTAAAATAAGGTTTCGTTTTCTCGAAATCACATTTTGAAAGAATTGGAAACAAACAACTCCTTGCAACTGTGACTATAAAAATAAATTCTAAATTAAAAAGTCAAAAGGATAGAGAAGAAATTGTTCTACTTTAAATAACAATATAATAACATGAGAATATAGATAGTAATTTGTGGTTTTAAGCAGTTTCAAAAGTTAAATAAAATAGAGTCCCAACATCTGGTCAGGTAAAGGAGTCAGGTAGAACCAACAAAGGCATATAAGCTGACACTAATAATGAATTGCTCACTGCCTTCCCGGTGATAATAGTCAAAGCATCGCCAACTTGTGTGCTATATCTGCAGTAGAAAGGGTGATGTGACTATTCCAGACATTTTGGTTAGGGAAATGAGTCGCAGTATATTATGCAAATGATTTGTTTGGGGCTTGATAAAAGCAAGCATAATTTGCTATTTGGCAGTTGGCTCAGTGAATAGCCTACTGTATAATTCTAGTTCATTTCCATTGCGATAACTAGTGTTTTGTTCAAGGCGTTGTTCATTGAAGGTGGAATTTGAGTTTGAAAATGTATATATGGCATCATGGAAATAGTCATGTGATTACCCACTCACAAACAGGATGCCTGAATATCAGGGCGTTACGGAGCCCTCCAAAAAGAAGTGCGCTCCAGGAGCACGCTCCTTTTTGCTGGAGAGGAGGGCTCATTTTATATTCAGTGGAGCGGGAGCAACTCCATTTGGGACTAAAGAGCGGTGGTTTTATCGCTCCGCGCTCCAAAATTATTTGATTTTTTTTCTTCTTTTAAACATTAGTTTTTTTATTCAGTAATAAAAAGGAAAAGAAAAGAAAGTCTCAGAGTTTACTCTGAGTTATTTAAAAAAAATATATCTGGTATATGAGATAGGGAGGGAGAGAGAGAGAGAAAGAAGGAGAACATTTGAAGTTCTCAGAGTTTTACATCTATGTGTTAAATTTTTGATGGGAAGACAGACAATTTGGCACCAAATGTCTTTAAATGCCAATGAGTCTATAGATGTCTTGAAAACAGAACATTTTTACATTGACATGTTACATTTTTGATGGGACACTTTTATTAAGGCAGCCTACAATTTGGGCAACAAATGTCGCCAGTGAGTCTATAGATGTGTTTGAAGTTATTTTCTTACAGATTTTAACTTTTTTGTATTCACGAAAAGGATGTTTATTGTGATTGAATAAATAAGCCAATTTTTCTTTTATTTCGTGTTTTAAAATAAAGAATTTTAGGTTCAATTATACTATAGGGGCCGTTGGATTTTCTCGCCCATTTCGCTCGGTATTCACCCAAATGTTCGATAAAATCGATTTTTGGGGTGAAATGGTACATTTTGTCTTGACAAAAAATTCTAATTTGTTTTTTAGCATATATCAAATTGAACTTTTATGCCACATTTTTACCCGTCGTCTTTTCGGCGACATTTTTTGTTATTCTTAAATTCACGACTTGTATGTTTTAAACTTTTCATGTTTGCTTTTAAATTCGTTAAATTCCGTTAAAACTTGCTTTTGTAAATAGAATGTTCAAAGTTTTTTAGTGTGTAATTGTTAAAGCAGTAAAAATATCTTTAGTCCAAGGAAAAAATATATTTAGTCCAAGGAAAAAAAACAATAAAAACCAACATGGCCGCCAGCGATTAAAACCTGGAATTAAAGTTAGATTCTCAATACTTTAAAAAGTAAATGAGAATTTTATTTCAGGATCAAAAATACAATTAACACCAGCAATCAGTTTCATCCTAAATTTGGGCGAATACCAAGCGAAATAAGCGAAAGAAAACAGCGGTCCCTATTCTACAATTAAACCAATGTTTAAACTTAATTAAATTAAAGAAAATATCTTAGATTTTAATTTTAAAAAGCAAATAATTAGACTTTCTGACTAATTTGTTGTTTTTTAGAACCGAAAGTAGATTAAAAAATCTATTATCGAATATTAAAATTGTAAACAGTTTTTTTGTTAGAGACTTCAAATATAGACGTTTTACCTTTATTTTTCAAATTTTTGATTTTAATAAATGTTTTTGCCCGACCTAGGAAAACTTGCTCTAGTTAATTTTTTTTTGGGGGGGGGGGGGGGGGGGGGCAGAAGGAAAATTTTACCCGATATTTTTTCAACTCCCAAGGTCTAGGCCAGATATTTTGTATGAAATTTTAAGACATTAAATGGATCTCTGAATTGTTTATCGATACTTTTGGGGCAACTTATGAACATTTTTTTTTCAATCTTTAAAAAATAAACTTCATTGTTTTTTTTGTTTTTTGTCCCAAATTGTACTATTGAAAAAAAATGGATAAATCAATTTGTTTGAAAGTACTTGCGCGTTTCTCTGTTATAAATAATAATATACATTATACAATATAGTTACGTTCGTAAAACAAACAAATATTAAACAACACCACGACGAGTAATGTTGCCCTGGCTGTCTCTCCTCTTCCAGAGACATGTTTTCTTTAAAAAGAAAATAATCACTAATAATGTTTAAAAGTAAAACTTTATTTACTTAAAACAAATCTAAATTCCTTTCCAAAATAAATAGAAAAATATCGGGTCAAATTTTCCTTTCCTGAAAAAATAGGTTGTTAATGTAATGAAAATTAAAATTGTTTTAAAATACTTCAGGGATTTTTCTATTTCTATTTTATACCTCAGGAAACGAAAATTTACGTATAATCCTATACTTCGTCCGACATGTTCTCCTATAACTCTCAAAATATTAGCGAGATTTTGTCAAATATTATCTTACGGTCTTACATTTAAAGTTACATCCCAACCCATATTGACGAGATCCTTTGACGCCCACCCCTATCCTTCGACCATTCATTGGCAGAATAGAACGTTTATGAAAGAAGGTACATTTTCATTATGGAGCGCTGAAAAAGAGGCGCTCCTTTTTTATAGGAGTTGGAGCAGGAGCGGCTCCTTTTTGAAAAAGGAGAGCGTGAGAGGAGCCAGCTCCAATTTTGGGCGTTGGAGCAGGAGCGGGAGCAGCTCCAAAAGTAGTGGAGCGCGTAAAGCCCTGCTGAATATTCAGTGTCTGCTCAGATTATCAACATGAGCGACAGATGTGGCTGAATAGTGGATGGTTGTTTTGCAGGAATAAAAATAAAGTTGGAATATCAGATTTATCGATTGAATTTGATGTGTTGACTTTTTTCCTCCAATTTAGTTGATGCCGATTGTACACCAAATAGAGCAGTTTGAATGGATCATAATTTTTTAATTCTGCCTTAACTGTTATCAATTCTACAATTTCGTTAACAGTTTTATTAGCAATTCTTTTACAAGTTCCATCAGTTAAGCATTTTAGAGAACCATGTGGCTGACCAACAAGAATTTTGCTTAGCACATTTGATTCTAGCAATGATTTTGACCAATATATCCAAATAAGGCAATTCAGCTCCATCCTCCTAAATTTGAGTTTGTTTAAAAGAAAATTTTTCCGTGATTAAGACCATAAATTTTGTCAATGAGCCCTTAACCACTGTCAAGCAATAATCTTTGACTGAGATATGATTTTATTTTTTCAAGAGTTCAACATTTAAACTCCTCAGCCTGATATTCTGAGGCAGCATGAAGTGGGATAAATGTATAGAAGATGCTACCAAATCTGCCGCAGGTAGGCTCCCTCTACCGGGTTAGAAAACTTCTCACACCTGCCAATACATCCTATATCTCTATAAAGCCACTATTCATCCATGCATGAAGTATTGTTGCCAGATCTGGGCTCCTGCACCAACCACTAGCCTCTCTCTCTTGAAAAACAAAAGAATTTCCAACATAATAGGTCCCGCACAGTCTGCCAAGCTCCAGCTCCTGTTACATCGCTGCAGTGTTGCATCCCTGCACTTGTTTTATAAGTACTTCCACGGAATGCGCTCCGATGAACTTACTGCACTTGTATCCCTCAACATAAATATCCCTAACCCACCCAACTAGCAGCAAATTCACACCCCTTCACTGTATGTGTCCCTAGATGCCGGAAGATTTTTTTTTACTTTAATAGCTTATTTCATCGAACCACTTGCCTTTGGGATTCACTCCCTGTTTCTATAACCATACCAACATGCAGAAATTTAAATGTAATGTGAACAAATATCTTGCTGCTCAACTCCCCACCCAGGTTTACCCTCCTATAAATCTGGCCCCTATCACAGTAGCCCCTTGTACTTCAGTGGCAATATGCCCCCTTGTTTTGGGTCGAACAAACTTTTAAAAAATTAATTTTTAATTTTTTGCAATGATGGCCAGATTGTGTGTTGGTGACAGCTGTAGAAGCAACTATTATCTTAACATCATAGTTGCTGTTAGGGTTTAATCATTAAAATCTCAAACAATTTTATCCCAGAATTCAGTTGAGATAGTGTACGCATGTCTATATGTTTTCAATTAGAAATTGATAGTCATTTATGCAGAAAATTAATTCAGTACAATGTTTTATTGAATGTGTTTCAATCTCATTAAACAGATGTGATAACAGATAGCCGCAAACAACACGCTTTTACTTTCCCTTCGTAACTTACGTAAGCATTTAGAACTGAATTTAAAGCAATACAGCATAATAATCACGTTGATACTCCGGTTCTTGTTAGATCACCAAAGTCAAACAACGTTGAGGCTGGCCAGTATCAGATGGGTGACAATTTGGGAATACCAGGCGCTGTTTGTGAGGGAACTGTGAAACCTCCCCACACAAAAACAAAAAAAAATACAGCTCTGAAAATGCCTTTAGCAATTACTTCAGTATAACCTACTAATGTGTTCACACAATGAAACAAAACCACCTGTTGAATGGAAGTTCTGTTCTCAATTATGTGGCGAAGCTCTCCGGAGAGAGTATGCAATTCATTTGTTTTTATAGCTTGTTCCTTCAGATGGTTACTTGGGTCTTTGGTCCATCTTAAGGTTAATGATAATTTCATAGATTTCAATACCATCTCTTTTGAAACGATCAGATAAGTTATTTTTGCAAAACACAAACTGTGATGCTTTGAAATTTAAAAAAAATTGACAATGATTTCACATCTCTATATATAAAGTAATGTTGACTGTATGTGTTTTTCTGAATCACAGATGGTTTATCTAATGTTAGATAATGAGCCTATGGGAATGGACGTATCTGTTGGAAATCGGGTTTGACTTGCGCGAATTAACACGGGTGCAGTCGAGTGCAGATTGGGGCTTGTTCTCACAGTCAGAGCTTACAGATGTGACATGATTACCGTGTGACGAGACCCCAGATCAGGGGTCAGTCTACACCTGCGAGAGGCTCTGTGACTTTGCGGGCCTTGCGTGGGAAACAAAGGGATCTGTGACGTCACTCGTTATTGTGAGAAGCAAGTTTTTAGTCAATCTGATTCGGAAAGCAAACTGAGAGGACGTGCGATTCACAATGTAAAGATAAGGAATATTTCCCTTCAGGGAAGACAAGCGCGAGAATCCCCCCCCCTCTCTATGAATAGTTAAGAAAACATTAATAACTAACTACGATAAAGTAGGATTTGCTCTCTCCCTCTCTCTCGACGTGGTGAATGACTCCCAGTTGAAATAACAACTACTTTTCACGTCAAATTATCGTACGTTTTGACCTATTCTTTACTTTGAAAAGAAAATATTTTTTTAATTTAAAAAGGGTTAAAAATATTTGCTAAATGTTCACTTAATATATTTTTATTTTATATTTATTTTTATTTATTTCAAATAATCAAACTATTTTAGATTTATGCAGAGAGGTAAAAAAAAATCCTTATGCCAAACTCATTTAAGTAGGTTAAAAAGACAAAATATGTTCGTTAGATCGGTGACCTTGTTGATAAAATGTTCGTTCGCCTTCAGTTCCAATATTTTATGCTATTGTGGGTTTGAGTCTCACCTGAGACATTTTTTATTACTTATTACTATTGTTTCAGTTATTTTCTCGCTGATATCGATCATTATCATAAAACTGAATAATTTTCTTTTCAATTAAAATAGATGAAAAAGATTTAATAGATGTTATTAACTTCTAATGTTGGCTATGAAATTCAAGAAAAATTAAGAAATTCGGCATAGATGGATACTTCAACTAGTGACTTAATGTTTTACTTTTCAAATGTGATTTTGTGTATTTTGTATTAGTGTATTTGCTATTACCCATTCAATCCTTTGATCTCCTCTCCCTCTCTTCCCACCAGGTTTTGACCTAGCTACTGCACTGTGGTCATTTCACTTATATTCATCTCTCTCGCTTTCTATTTCTTTTTCTTCTTCTCTTCATATTTGTTTTAATGGTTTACATCATGCAAGTTATGTGGAAATTTACCAGTGGTGTTGTTATCAGATGAAATTTACCAGTGGTGTTGTTATCAGATGAAATTTACCAGTGGTGTTGTTATCAGATGAAATTTACCAGTGGTGTTGTTATCAGATGAAAGTTTGTGTTTTAAATTGTTTTTTTATTTACTGATTAGTCACCACTTATAAAACCTAAAATCAATTTGTGGATAAATGTTAATGAGATGGTGAAGAATGAAGAATATTATGAGAGGATTGAAAATGATGAATACGATTAGCAAAATTTGATTACTTATTAGGACGGTTTATGAGAAGTATTTTTTATATTGGATTTGAAGATGACCATGTTGTAGACCACAGGGAAGCAATCCCATGGTAATGTGTTCCACGAATAACAAGTTCTTATAAAGAAAGAAACTCTGTTTATGGAAATTCTATTTGATGTTAAAGTCTGAGACATAGAGGAAGAAAAGAAAGTTCTTTAGAATTGTGGTAAAAAGACGAGTTTTTGTAAATGGATTACAAGTAGTTTTATGTATTGTTTTTTAGACTAGTTTTATGTATTGTTTTTTAGACTAGTTTTATGTATTGGTTTTTAGACCAGTATTATGTATTGGTTTTTAGACTAGTATTATGTATTGGTTTTTAGACTAGTATTATGTATTGGTTTTTAGACTAGTATTATGTATTGTTTTTAGACTAGTATTATGTATTAGTTTTTAGACTAATATTATGTATTGTTTTTTAGACTAATATTATGTATTGGTTTTTAGACTAGTATTATGTATTGTTTTTTAGACTAATATTATGTATTGTTTTTTAGACTAGTATTATGTATTGGTTTTTAGACTAGTATTATGTATTGTTTTTTAGACTAATATTATGTATGGTTTTTTAGACTAATATTATGTATTGGTTTTTAGACTAGTATTATGTATTGTTTTTTAGACTAGTATTATGTATTGTTTTTAGACTAGCATTATGTATTGGTTTTTAGACTAGTATTATGTATTGGTTTTTAGACTAGCATTATGTATTAGTTTTTAGACTAGCATTATGTATTGGTTTTTAGACTAGCATTATGTATTGGTTTTTAGACTAGCATTATGTATTGGTTTTTAGACTAGCATTATGTATTGGTTTTTAGACTAGCATTATGTATTGGTTTTTAGACTAGCATTATGTATTGGTTTTTAGAATAGCATTATGTATTGGTTTTTAGACTAGCATTATGTATTGGTTTTTAGAATAGCATTATGTATTGGTTTTTAGAATAGCATTATGTATTGGTTTTTAGACTAGTATTATGTATTGGTTTTTAGACTAGCATTATGTATTGGTTTTTAGACTAGCATTATGTATTGGTTTTTAGACTAGCATTATGTATTGGTTTTTAGACTAGCATTATGTATTGGTTTTTAGAATAGCATTATGTATTGGTTTTTAGAATAGCATTATGTATTGGTTTTTAGACTAGCATTATGTATTGGTTTTTAGACTAGCATTATGTATTGGTTTTTAGACTAGCATTATGTATTGGTTTTTAGACTAGCATTATGTATTGGTTTTTAGACTAGCATTATGTATTGGTTTTTAGAATAGCATTATGTATTGGTTTTTAGACTAGCATTATGTATTGGTTTTTAGACTAGCATTATGTATTGGTTTTTAGAATAGCATTATGTATTGGTTTTTAGAATAGCATTATGTATTGGTTTTTAGACTAGTATTATGTATTGGTTTTTAGACTAGCATTATGTATTGGTTTTTAGACTAGCATTATGTATTGGTTTTTAGACTAGCATTATGTATTGGTTTTTAGACTAGCATTATGTATTGGTTTTTAGACTAGCATTATGTATTGGTTTTTAGACCAGCATTATGTATTGGTTTTTAGAATAGCATTATGTATTGGTTTTTAGACTAATATTATGTATTGGTTTTTAGACTAGCATTATGTATTGGTTTTTAGACTAATATTATGTATTGGTTTTTAGACTAGCATTATGTATTGGTTTTTAGACTAGCATTATGTATTGGTTTTTAGACTAGCATTATGTATTGGTTTTTAGACTAGCATTATGTATTGGTTTTTAGAATAGCATTATGTATTGGTTTTTAGAATAGCATTATGTATTGGTTTTTAGACTAGTATTATGTATTGGTTTTTAGACTAGCATTATGTATTGGTTTTTAGACTAGCATTATGTATTGGTTTTTAGACTAGCATTATGTATTGTTTTTAGACTAGTATTACGTATTGGTTTTTAGACTAATATTATGTATTGTTTTTTAGACTAATATTATGTATTGGTTTTTAGACTAGTATTATGTATTAGTTTTTAGACTAGTATTATGTATTGTTTTTTAGACTAATATTATGTGGTGGTTTTTAGACTAGTATTATGTATTGGTTTTTAGATTAGTATTATGTATTGGTTTTTAGACTAGTATTATGTATTGTTTTTTAGACTAGTATTATGTATTGTTTTTTAGACTAATATTATGTATTGGTTTTTAGACTAGTATTATGTATTGGTTTTTAGACTAGTATTATGTATTGGTTTTTAGACTAGTATTATGTATTGGTTTTTAGACTAATATTATGTATTGGTTTTTAGACTAGTATTATGTATTAGTTTTTAGACTAGTATTATGTATTGTTTTTTAGACTAATATTATGTATTGGTTTTTAGACTAGTATTATGTATTGTTTTTAGACTAGTATTATGTATTGATTTTTAGACTAGTATTATGTATTGGTTTTTAGACTAGTATTATGTATTGTTTTTTAGACTAGTATTATGTATTGTTTTTAGACTAGTATTATGTATTGGTTTTTAGACTAATATTATGTATTGTTTTTTAGACTAATATTATGTATTGGTTTTTAGACTAGTATTATGTATTGGTTTTTAGACTAGTATTATGTATTGTTTTTTAGACTAGTTTTATGTATTAGTTTGTAGACTAGTATTATGTATTGGTTTTTAGACTAGTATTATGTATTGGTTTTTAGACTAGTATTATGTATTGGTTTTTAGACTAATATTATGTATTGTTTTTTAGACTAATATTATGTATTGGTTTTTAGACTAGTATTATGTATTGGTTTTTAGACTAGTATTATGTATTGGTTTTTAGACTAGTATTATGTATTGGTTTTTAGACTAGTATTATGTATTGGTTTTTAGACTAGTATTATGTATTGGTTTTTAGACTAGCATTATGTATTGGTTTTTAGACTAGTATTATGTATTGGTTTTTAGACTAGTATTATGTATTGTTTTTTAGACTAATATTATGTATTGGTTTTTAAACTAGTATTATGTATTGTTTTTTAGACTAATATTATGTATTATTTTTTAGAACAAGTATTATGTATTGGTTTTAAGACTAGTATTATATATTTTTTTTAGACTAGTATTATGTATTGGTTTTTAGACTAATACTATGTATTGTTTTTTAGACTAATATTATGTATTGGTTTTTAGACTAGTATTATGTATTGTTTTTTAGACTAATATTATGTATTGTTTTTTAGACTAGTATTATGTATTGGTTTTTAGACTAGTATTATGTATTGTTTTTTAGACTAATATTATGTATGGTTTTTTAGACTAATATTATGTATTGTTTTTTAGACTAGTATTATGTATTGTTTTTTAGACTAGTATTATGTATTTTTTTTTAGACTAGTATTATGTATTGGTTTTTAGACTAATATTATGTATTGTTTTTTAAACTAATATTATGTATTGGTTTTTAGACTAATATTATGTATTGGTTTTTAGACTAGTATTATGTATTGGTTTTTAGACTAGCATTATGTATTGGTTTTTAGACTAGCATTATGTATTGGTTTTTAGACTAGTATTATGTATTGGTTTTTAGATTAGTATTATGTATTGGTTTTTAGACTAGTATTATGTATTGGTTTTTAGACTACCATTATGTATTGGTTTTTAGACTAGTATTATGTTATGGTTTTTAGACTAATATTATGTATTGGTTTTTAGACTAGCATTATGTATTGTTTTTAGACTAGTATTATGTATTGGTTTTTAGACTAGCATTATGTATTAGTTTTTAGACTAGTATTATGTATTGGTTTTTAGACTAGTATTATGTATTGGTTTTTAGACTAGTATTATGTATTGGTTTTTAGACTAGCATTATGTATTGGTTTTTAGACTAGCATTATGTATTGGTTTTTAGACTAGCATTATGTATTGGTTTTTAGACTAGCATTATGTATTGGTTTTTAGACTAGCATTATGTATTGGTTTTTAGACTAGTATTATGTATTGGTTTTTAGACTAGTATTATGTATTGGTTTTTAGACTAGTATTATGTATTGGTTTTTGACTAGTATTATGTATTGGTTTTTAGACTAGCATTATGTATTGGTTTTTAGAAGGGCATTATGTATTGGTTTTTAGACTAGCATTATGTATTGGTTTTTAGACTAGTATTATGTATTAGTTTTTAGACCAGTATTATGTATTGGTTTTTAGACTAGTATTATGTATTGGTTTTTAGACTAGTATTATGTATTGGTTTTTAGACTAGTATTATGTATTGGTTTTTAGACTCGTATTATGTATTGGTTTTTAAACTAGCATTATGTATTGGTTTTTAGACTAGCATTATGTATTGGTTTTAGGCTAGCATTATGTATTGTTTTTTAGACTAGTATTATGTATTGGTTTTTAGACTAGTATTATGTATTGGTTTTTAGACTAGCATTATGTATTGGTTTTTAGACTAGCATTATGTATTGGTTTTTAGACTAGCATTATGTATTAGTTTTTAGACTAGTATTATGTATTAGTTTTTAGACTAGTATTATGTATTGGTTTTTAGACTAGTATTATGTATTGGTTTTTAGACTAGTATTATGTATTGGTTTTTAGACTAGTATTATGTATTGGTTTTTAGACTAGTATTATGTATTGGTTTTTAAACTAGCATTATGTATTGGTTTTTAGACTAGCATTATGTATTGGTTTTTAGACTAGTATTATGTATTGTTTTTAGACTAGTATTATGTATTGGTTTTTAGACTAATATAATGTATTGTTTTTTAGACTAATATTATGTATTGGTTTTTAGACTAGTATTATGTATTAGTTTTTAGACTAGTATTATGTATTGTTTTTTAGACTAATATTATGTATTGGTTTTTAGACTAATATTATGTATTTGTTTTTAGACTAGTATTATGTATTGGTTTTTAGACTAGTATTATGTATTGGTTTTTAGATAAGTATTATGTATTGTTTTTTAGACTAATATTATGTATTGGTTTTTAGACTAGTATTATGTATTAGTTTTTAGACTAGTATTATGTATTGTTTTTTAGACTAATATTATGTATAGGTTTTTAGACTATTATTATGTATTGTTTTTAGACTAGTATTATGTATTGGTTTTTAGACTAGTATTATGTATTGGTTTTTAGAATAATATTATGTATTGTTTTTTAGACTAGTATTATGTATTGTTTTTAGACTAGTATTATGTATTGGTTTTTAGACTAATATTATGTATTGTTTTTTAGACTAATATTATGTATTGGTTTTTAGACTAGTATTATGTATTGGTTTTTAGACTAGTATTATGTATTGTTTTTTAGACTAGTTTTATGTATTGTTTTTTAGACTAGTATTATGTATTGGTTTTTAGACTAGTATTATGTATTGGTTTTTAGACTAATATTATGTATTGTTTTTTAGACTAATATTATGTATTGGTTTTTAGACTAGTATTATGTATTGTTTTTTAGACTAGTATTATGTATTGGTTTTTAGACTAGTATTATGTATTGGTTTTTAGACTAGTATTATTATTGGTTTTTAGACTAGTATTATGTATTGGTTTTTAGACTAGTATTATGTATTGGTTTTTAGACTAATATTATGTATTGGTTTTTAGACTAGTATTATGTATTGTTTTTTAGACTAATATTATGTATTGTTTTTTAGACTAGTATTATGTATTGGTTTTTAGACTAGTATTATGTATTGGTTTTTAGACTAATATTATGTATGTTTTTTTAGACTAATATTATGTATTGTTTTTTAGACTAGTATTATGTATTGTTTTTTAGACTAGTATTATGTATTGTTTTTAGACTAGTATTATGTATTGGTTTTTAGACTAATATTATGTATTGTTTTTTAAACTAATATTATGTATTGGTTTTTAGACTAATATTATGTATTGGTTTTTAGACTAGTATTATGTATTGGTTTTTAGACTAGCATTATGTATTGGTTTTTAGACTAGCATTATGTATTGGTTTTTAGACTAGTATTATGTATTGGTTTTTAGACTAGTATTATGTATTGGTTTTTAGACTAGTATTATGTATTGGTTTTTAGACTAGCATTATGTATTGGTTTTTAGACTAGTATTATGTTATGGTTTTTAGACTAATATTATGTATTGGTTTTTAGACTAGCATTATGTATTGGTTTTTAGACTAGCATTATGTATTGGTTTTTAGACTAGCATTATGTATTAGTTTTTAGACTAGTATTATGTATTGGTTTTTAGACTAGTATTATGTATTGGTTTTTAGACTAGTATTATGTATTGGTTTTTAGACTAGCATTATGTATTGGTTTTTAGACTAGCATTATGTATTGGTTTTTAGACTAGCATTATGTATTGGTTTTTAGACTAGTATTATGTATTGGTTTTTAGACTAGTATTATGTATTGGTTTTTAGACTAGTATTATGTATTGGTTTTTAGACTAGTATTATGTATTGGTTTTTAGACTAGCATTATGTATTGGTTTTTAGACTAGCATTATGTATTGGTTTTTAGACTAGCATTATGTATTGGTTTTTAGACTAGTATTATGTATTGGTTTTTAGACTAGCATTATGTATTGGTTTTTAGAATAGCATTATGTATTGGTTTTTAGACTAGTATTATGTATTGGTTTTTAGACTAGCATTATGTATTGGTTTTTAGACTAGCATTATGTATTGGTTTTTAGACTAGCATTATGTATTGGTTTTTAGACTAGTATTATGTATTGGTTTTTAGACTAGTATTATGTATTGGTTTTTAGACTAGCATTATGTATTGGTTTTTAGACTAGCATTATGTATTGGTTTTTAGACTAGCATTATGTATTGGTTTTTAGACTAGTATTATGTATTGGTTTTTAGACTAGTATTATTGATAAGCGGTGACTTGTTAGTACATAAAATAATTAAATAAAACTTAAAAACTAAAATGATTTCACTGCATCCCAGGCAATGCCGATCAGATACAGCTAGTAATATATATTTTTTATGATATTAGACAGTCACCTTCGACACGGTTGCCACCACTGACATGGCTTTTGTCAACCTTATGATCATCACTAACATCATAGCTCATGTGGGGAGAGAAAATGGTCACACATTGCATGTGTGCATGTCTGTTGGACACCATTACCAATAAAAAAATATCTTTTTGTTAATATGTTTGAAGGAGTTTGTTTGTTGACAAAAATGAAATGGTTAATGTATGGAATGAGTTGATAAGCAATAAAACAAACTAATTAAAAATATTGACACAGAAACATGTTTAAAGTGTTGATTGGCTCTGATATTTCGATTTAAATGGTTAAATCTTTCCATAACTAAGATTCAAATTGAAATATTAGAGCCAATGGCCTCTTTAAACATGTTTCTGTGTCAATATTTTTAATTAGTTTGTTCTTGCTTATCAACTCATTCCATACAGTAATATATTTACAAATTTTCTACTCGTCACACTGCTAGAGTCAGCCTGAGTTTAAAGCTCTATAAAAAGAGACACTTTCAGGTCAACAGAAGTGTTTCATTATACGTTCAAGATTATGCTTGTTATTATTAGCTCGATCTGTTTGTGCTTTACAATATCTGTTTGTGTTTTTAGTTCAGTATGTGGTTCTTTACATTGTGGATCAATCCGTTCATTACACTCTCTGTCACTCTGTGCATCTAACTCTTCATTATGCTGTCTGCTGAAAGACAAGGTACCAGTTTTATTTCAGTTCAATGAATGTCATATTCACTTTTCACTTTGAAATAAAAAATAAATGAGTCTTCATCATCAATATCACCATAATAATAATAATAATACCATAAAGAAAAAATAATTTTGATTATTCAAACTACTATTACTATCCTGGTTGTTATTTTCACAACGTTTTTACCAATGTAACATCTGACCTTCTTCAGGTGCATCTTTTTAAAGTTGTGAATCTTTTTCTTGAACTAGGCAACCTATACGGAATTTAAACCTGAACCCTTTATTTAATTCATGGGGATAGATTGTTCTCGTTCCATCAGCCATGACCGGGCAGAAGTGTTAATTATTATATCGTTCTTATCGCTTGTAGGAAGGATTGGGCGTAAGTTAAAGTGTCAAAAGTCAGCAAAAAAAAAAAAAGAACAAGTCACAGATCCCAAACAAATATGTAAACACAACTTGCAATGACAGCTCATTGGCCTTTTCATAAAAGAAGTCAGTTTATGATTGGCTTTGATGGACATGGATGGCTGTGAATTGGCAGATTCGACGACTGTAAAAATTGCTACGTTCTTCTCCTCTTTTTCATCATCATCATCATATTCAGTTAAACGTCTGTTTTACATGTTGGCATGTGCTGAATGGCGTCTAGAAATTGACTTCCAAACTAACTTATCTCTGGCCATGTCTTTATTTATCCCCTCTTTCTCCCAATATCAATCTTTATCACTTCCTCCCATGTTTTTCTTTGTCTTCCCCTATGAACTGACCCTGCTACCTCGACTGTTCTATATCCATTTTTTTCAATGTGGCGATACCATCGAAGTCTCCTTTTCTTCACAAATCACTCAATATTGTCCAGATTTAATCTTCCTCTGAGGTCATCAGATGTAAACCTGTTACATATCTATCGTATCATTTTCATATTATTTCTCTCTATGCAACGCATGTCCACAACCATCACTGGCCAGGTTTCACTTCCATATATCATCACACTGTGTACACATGCCTGATAGATTCTTCTTCCCTTGTGGTAACATGCTGTTGTTTAGCAATGGCAGAAGTTCCCTGAACATATTTCATTTACTCCTAACTCTTGCAATCCCACTAGCACCTGCTCCACCCTGTGCTCCAATGGTATCATCAAGGTAACAAAACTTCTGAATAACATCAATAGCTTTGCCATCCAAATATACTGTCTCCACATCTGAGTTCTGTTAGTTTTCGTTTTCAGGGTAACACATTATTTTCATTGACACAAACATTTAAAACTCTTTTGTCAGAATATTTCGCTAACAAACATTTTAAACAAACATGTTTTTTTTCAGAAATTTTAAAACCAATAGCAATGTTAATTTGTTTTTAAATAAATATATTTATTTTAAATGCTAAGCTTTCAGCATTAATCCCCTTTCTTTTTCTTCTTCATTTTATTGGTATTACCATAAATTATATGTCACATCTTGTTGACACATATTTTTAAAAGAAAGTTAAGTTGATGCACCTTAAAGAAGGTCATTTATGTCCAAAGCTCAGAATTTAAAATAAATTTATTTAAAAAAAAATTAACATTGTTATTGATTTTCAAATTTCTCAAAGCAAAACCTGTTCTGTTAATATAGATGAATCCAAATATTTTTACAGCATTGTTTTAATGTTTTGCTTTTCTTTTTCTTTAAAGCTCTTCGAGGATTAGAGAAGAAAATGCAAATGCTATTTATCCATCATACAATGAATATCGAATGCCCTGATTATTTGGGGCCTAAGCTCAAACCGGTCAGTCTTAACCCTTTTATTTCTTACCCCATTATTTCAAATCTTTTTTCTTTGGGTTCAATTAAAAAACTGTTTTAAAAATATTATCATTTTAAATTCCAAATCTAGCAGAAGTATTCGGCTTGTTCAGATGACAAATTTATTAAATACTGAACAATCCGCCACTTCATAAGTAAGAGAAATGGGCGTAACCACTATTACATGATCAAATTGTGTTCCAAGAATTCAACATAATAACAGTTTGTGTACAATCGTTTCAGAGACCATGTTTTTATTGATATTAGATCTCATCGTCAGCACAGGATATGTTCGTTCTATCACACAAAAATTAATGAGTACAAAACTGCTTGACGAATAAGAGAAATAAAGTCAGACAACCCACCCAGCCTTCACTCTATTTCCATTATCAGACGTTTTATTTTACTTTCAGCTTTATATACCGATTTATACGTTTTTTTCCTTTTTTCTATCTTCTTTATTATCTTTGACAAAGGTTTTTTTACATCCAGTGTCATTTGTGCTAATATCTAGCCACCAATTCAAATTCTTCGCCCTCATATATATAGTAGTACAAAAATATATTTATCGCAAGTAAGCTACACAGAAACGTTTGTTTCATTCCCAAAGGGGAATCATCACGCTAATTGCTCTGATAAGATTTACATAATATATTATACAAGTGTACACCCTCTGTCAAAAATGACAGGAAAAAAATTATGCTTTGTCAGTGTTCGCACTAATATTCATAGAAAATATTTTGCTGTTTTTTTAAAAAACTTTCTAGTTTAAGACGTTTTCTTTCTTTCTAACTTTTTGTCTTCACAAATTGAGACGTTATTTTTCATAAATATTAGTGTGAACACTGGCGAAACATAATTTTTTTCTGTCATTTTTGACAGAAATTGTACACTAGTTGTTTAAATATACCTTTAAATCTCGTGAACTTTTTATTTAGGGGGAAGCGGGGTCTACATTTATTCAGGTAAATGTCCATTTCATAGCCATGTCTACAAAAAAACACAATAAATGTCAAAAATGAAATAGCAATTCATTGATTTAAAAAAAAAAATTTTTTTTTTTAACTTAGTTCACCCCAAACAAGGCAGGCCGCCACTGTAGACATAAGGGGCTACTGAGAAAAAAGAAAAGGGGAGAAGGTTGGGGGGGGGGGTCAACCTAAATTGGGATCTGTGCAGCGAGATGTCCATTTACATTAGTTTTAAATTTCTGCACGTCAATATTGTCGGGGAAACAAGGGTCAGGGAGAGAGTTCCAGAGGCTAGCAGCACGAGGAAAGAAGCTATTTGAGTAGAAGGTATCTGGAGATCTCCACAGTGAATGAATGGTATTTAGTTAATTGTCGAATTGGTCTAGTGAATTTACGTCGAGGTGGCACTAGAGTAGACAATTCATCGGAACATAATCCATTAAAGTATTTGTAAAACAAACACAAGGACGCTACATTGCGGCGATGGGACAGGGACTGGAGCTTGGTTGACAGTGAGGGACCTATTAGGTTGGTGACTCTTTTTTGGACCTTGTCAAGGAGGGAGAGACTAGTAGGTGATGCACCAGCCCAGATGTTGCAACAATACTCCATGCATGGGCAGATGGTGGCTTTGTAGAGATACAGGATAATGTCAGGTGTAAGGAGTTTACTAGCACGGTAGAGGGAGCCAACCTTCTTTGCGGCAGTCTTGGCAATGTCTTCAATGTATTTGTTCCAATTCATGTTACCTGTGAAGGTTAGGCCGAGGAGTTTGAATGATGAACTCTCAGGTAGGGTGTTATTTGCCATGACAATCAGTGGTTGGAGCGGTTTCTTGTAGTTATTGAAGGAAAGGAGCTTTGTCTTTGCGGCATTAAAAGTTACCAACCATTTATGACTCCAATCCACTACAGCCTGGAGGTCATTTTCTAAATTCACTAGCCTCGGATATGATCGCGTCAGTTTTGCCAACATGGCGAGAGTAAAGCGTGGTGTCATCAGCAAATAAACCAATCTCAGACTCTATGTCATCAGGGAGATCGTTTATATAGATCAGGAACAGCAAAGGTCCAAGGATAGATCTCTGGGGTATACCAGAGTCATGTCATGTTGCTTAGATGAACAGCCATCGAGAACAACCTGGATCTTTCTTTTGGTTAGGAAGGATCTAATTATATTAAGTATTTGCCCAGTAATACCATATGAGCGTATTTTCAAGAGAAGCCTTTTATGCCATACCTTGTCAAAGGCCTTGGATATATCAAGCGCTACTACCCTAGCTTCACCTGCCTTGTCGAGTGTATGATACATGCGTTCAGAGATGACCGTTAGGATGTCTGCAGTAGATCGTGCTTGTCTAAATCCATACTGGCAGTCAGAAAGAAGTTTAGCAGTTACTAAGTGCCATACTATCGCTAGATTGATTAAGGATTCAAAAATTTTAGCAAAGCTCGGGAATAGACTTATTGGGCGGTAGTTCTGAGGATAGGTTCTATTTCCAGAACTCTTGTAGACTGGTACCACAGAGGCAATTTTCCAGCTATTGGGGAAGCAAGATTCAGCTAGGCATTTATTGTAGAGTTTGGAGAGGACAGGGGCCAGTTCAGTATTTGTCCATCTTATACAGAAATATAAGAGTTAAACCATATACAGGGCGTCGTTGACTTGCAACCTATTCAACTTATGACTGACTGACTTTACGACCATAACGACCATATATATGTATAGCCTGCCAGGATTTAAAGTTTATAAGGATAGGCTGACTCTTCTGCTTGGCGAGAATATTGCACGTTTCAAACTGAAGCCTTTTTTAACTTAACACTCGGAAAACTCACGGACATTCAACAATGTTAACAGGCACACTTTGCCTTTCTACTTTTGCTCTATGTATGTATTACGTTACATAAGACAGTGGAATCTGCTGAAAGACAGTGTAATGGTCCTTCTTAGATTAGGACCCACACTAAAATCGACTTGGCATTGGTACTTTCCGGATGTTTACGTAAACCGCCGGAAAGTACAGACGCCAAGTCGGTTGACCTACTTGCGTCCAAAGGATCAAAAACGAGGCTGGATTTACAAGTGGAAAAAAAAAATTAATCAATAGTTACAGCAAAAAAATTCAAATAATATATTTAGTCAAATTGTATTAAAGAAATATTTATTTTTTTAATGAAGAAATAAAAATAAACAAGTGATAAATTATATTTTTTAAGTGTTATTTTGGTTTGTAATCAGGTAAAAATGGCGTCTTTGGGTTTAGGGTTAGGTTTGAAAGTTTTTTTTTTTGTTAGCATGAAAAAGTTTGCTTTAGTAAGAATCAATCAAAGAATTTTTTTTTACCTGAACATTTCTTTTTTGTAAGAAAAAATTTCACTGAACAAGTTGTAAAAAAAGTTTCTTTTCGCACGAAACAGTTTTGAAAATTATTTTGGTTTGTAATCAGGTAAAAATGGTGTTCTTAGAGTTTAGGGTTAGGTACTGAAGTTTTTTTTTGTTAAAAAGTTTGCTTTAGTAAGAATCAATCAAAGAATTGTTTTTTTTTGTCTGAACATTTATTTTCCTGACAAAAGTTAATCACTCCTTCGGGAAATGCAACAGCCTGTGATAGCTCATTAAAATTCATTGCAGGTTTGATCAAAATTTATTTTGTATTTGTCACTTTGGCATTTCAATCAGTCGAAATGTTGACATATTGTCTGCTTATTTCCTCGCAATTTGATTGGCTTTCCGGCGGTTTACGTAAACCTCCGAAAAGTACCAATGACAAGTCTATTTTAGCATGGGTCCTAATCTGAGAAAGTACCTAATGGTTCTAAAAGGAATGAAGAGAAAATAGTAATAAAATATGACTTAAATTTGATTATAAAAATAATGAGTTAAGAAAATGTTGATAAATTATGACTTTAAGATGATTACAATATCATTACACAATTAGTGGTGTGGTGATGTCTGGGGGTCAACTCCTTGATTATTTACCCCAAAAAATCGAGTATAAGTTCTTGTATTGAGGAATATTATGAGAAAGGAAGATAGTTTGAATAGGAATGGATGCTCGGGGCCACTACCCTGTTGCCCCCCTCCCTCTGCAGGCCACTGTATACAGTTTAATACTCTTTATGGTAATTTACCATGGGCAGGCTTACGTCCAAATCACTTTACGACTCGTTGGTTGTATCCAATTGCAGTTGTAAGTCAGCAACAACCTGTATACAATTTTTTGCAGTAAAACTATTTTTCAAGTTAAAAACAAACATTCTTTAATCGCTGACAACTTTAAAAAAAAAAAACAACGTGAGAATAATTTGAAAATAAACAAAATCTTCATATAGTTTCCAGTGATGTCAAAATGTTCGTGGAATAATTTTAACACAAAAACAAATTCTTTTTATTTGGATTATTCGGACTACTGTTATTCTCACAAACACAAAATAAAATGTTTAGTATATGGAATAGTGGATAGACATAGCAACAAACTAGTAGAAATAAGAACACAAAATAACATGTTTAGTATATGGAATAGTGGATAGACATAGCAACAAACTAGTAAAAATAAGAACACAAACACAAAATAAAATGTTTAGTATATAGAATAGTGGATAGTAGAGTTGGGCGGTTTTGAAATTTTGGTTTCGGTATCGGTTTCGGTTTTTTTCCCTTAAAACCTCGGTTTACGGTTCGGTTTTTCGGTTTTTTCGAAAAAAAAATTTTTACTATGGAAGCTATTCATTCTCTTGTGTGATGATTAGTTATTATTCAACGTTTAGTTGAATTATGCCACTGTTTCGATAATTTTGTGACTGAATCATTCTCCATGATATGAATCATAACGATTCCTACGTTATTTTGCCGGTTCATGTATATTTAACTAAATTGTTAAACATACAGTGACGCCCGGCACAATAATTATTTACCGGTTCATTTTTTTTAAAAAACCTAATTGTTATAGCCTTGCAAAAGAAAAGGTAATGAAATAAATAAGGGCAAATATTTAAAAACAATTTGTTTTCATCATCAGTTGTGTCGGTTAAAGAAATAAAATAAAATCGACCTGCCCTATTGTGTCGGTTAAAGAAATATCTGCTTTTAATACAAAATAACATTAAAAGTAAAATAATTAAATGAACGGAAATATTAGAGACAATTAGATTATTTAGTCGGATTTCAGTTGCTGTAAAGTGTATCTGATGTAATTTATTTACGAATTGCTGTTTGCAGACGAAAATATTGGGACCCCATTCGTACACAAGCATCTGAAATCCGGCTAAAGAATCTAATTGTCTCTAATATTTTCGTTCATTCAATTAATTTTTATTTTCAACTGCTACACATTTTAATCCAAGGTTGAATTGTTTTACAAACAAACATTGTGAAGCGGCAGCACTTTTTATACCCGCCACGGGAGCCGGAGATACCACGGGCACCAGTAGGCGTGGCTCAAATGAACCAAACAATCGCAATCATTTTAAAATAGATATTTTACCTTTATTATTAATAAAAATACTATTTTTCTTTTCGGTTTATTTTTATTTAGTTACTTTTCATAATATAATTAATGTTGATGAATTTTCCCAACATTACTAAGTCTGCTCTCGATTTAAGTAATTGAAATTAAGGAAAGTTATATATAAAGAAAAAAATAAGCAACAAATAAATGTTACCAACGGCAACATAAATTCTTCTTCTACCTACCTGTATAAGTTTATTTGTTTATTTTATTATTTATTTTGATAAATGATTTTTTTAAATAAAAATAAATAATAAAATAAACAAATAAACTTATACAGGTAGTAGAAGAATAATTTATGTTGCCTTTGGTAACATTTACTTGTTGAATTAACTTGTTAAAAATGTGCTTTAATAGGTGTTGCTTCGTAATCCTTGAACCAAAGCCAAACTTTTAAAAATAATGAAGTTATTAAGTTGTTGAATTAACTTGTTAAAAATGTGCTTTACAAAGGAAAGATTTTAATGTAAAATTCTGATTTTCTTTATGAAGAAAAACTTCGATAATGTTAAAATATACAGAAAATCACTGGATTTAAACAGTTTCTATTTTAAAATGTTCTTTCAATGAAATCATAAAATAAGTCGTAATTTTGAAGAGTTCACTCCTAATCGAATCAACCGAAAGTAAAAATTAATTTTATCGTTATTTTAAAATATATTGTCGCTTAATAAAGTTTTAAATTATACAAAAAACCAATTAGGAAAAGTTTAATTAAAAACAAACAAAAAAAATCAATCAGGCAAAGTTTTAAATAAAAAAAACAAAAAATAACAATCAGGCAAAGTTTTAAATTATAAATAAAATTTCGTTTGATAAAGTTTTAAATAATACAAAAAAATTAATTTAAATAATAATAAAAAAAATTCATAGTTAAATAAAACGAGCCGGCAAAATAACGTAAGACTCATTATTGTGCCGGGCGTCACTGTATGTTTAACAATTTAGTTAAATATACATGAACCGGCAAAATAACGCAGGAATCGTTATTTTGCCGGGACCGGCAATATAGCCTATTCGTAAGTTTTAAGGTGTTGACTGTTGTAATCAAAGTTCTGATACCTTTTCAACAGTTAACTCGTTAAAACAGTGACCAAAGATTCATGAAAGATTTCTTTAACCCATCAGAAGCTAAAATATAACTCAGAAATGCAAGAAGTTAAAAAACGAAAATTTATTTAAACAAACAAAAGAATTTTACAAATAAAATTAAGCAAAAATGATGATGAAATGAAATATTGTGAATCAAATAGATTTTCGACATCATACGGAACGCGTTTGATTTTTTCTTTTTCATTTGAAAATGCTAAAAATACGATGTCATGTTGTCTGTCGTATTTCTCTTTTTTTTCATTTGAACATTCAAAATGTTAATGATAAACAAATTGTAAACAAAGATTTCTTCCTACAAGTCAATTAAATGTTTATATCATATTTGTCCATCTGCCCTCTTACTAATATAAAATTTTTTGGTAATATTCCATTTTATTCAAATCGGAAAATCTTTTCAACTGTGTTTCCTTGTATATGGTGGCTTACTGTAGTAAAAACACAATACCGAACGGTTACGGTTAAAAAAAAACAAAACCGATTCGGTATTCGGTATGGAGACAAAACCGAAAAACCGCGGTTTTTCGGTAAAACCGCCCATCTCTAGTGGATAGACATAGCAACAAACTAGTAGAAATAAGAACACAAACACAAAATAAAATTTTTAGTATATGGAATAGTGGATAGACATAGCAACAAATTAGTATAAAAAAGAACGCAATCACAGAATAAAATGTTTTAGTATATGGAATAGTGGATAGACATAGCAACAAATTAGTAGAAATAAGAACGCAAACACAAAATCAAATGTTTAGTATATGGAATAGTCGATAGACATAGCAACAAACTAGTAGAAATAAGAACGCAAACACAAAATAAAATGTTTAGTATATGAAATAGTGGTAAGACAGCAACAAATAAGTAGAAATAAGAACGCAAACACAAAATAAAATGTTTAGTATATGGAATAGTGGATAGACATAGCTACAAACTAGTAGAAATAAGTACACAAACACAAAATAAAATGTTTAGTATATGGAATAGTGGATAGACATAGCAACAAACTAGTAGAAATAAGAATGCCAACACAAAATAAAATGTTTAGTATATGGAATAGTCGATAGACATAGCAGCAAACTAGTTGAAATAAGAACGCAAACACAACATAAAATATTTAGTATATGAAATAGTTGATAGACATAGCAACAAACTAGTAGAAATAAGAATGCAAACACAATATAAAATGTTTAGTATATGGAATAGTGGATAGACATAGCAACAAACTAGTAGAAATAAAAACACAAACACAAAATAAAATGTTTAGTATATGAAATAGTTGATAGACATAGCAACAAACTAGTAGAAATAAGAACACAAACACAATATAAAATGTTTAGTATATGGAATAGTGGATAGACATAGCAACAAACTAGTAGAAATAAGAACACAAACACAAAATAAAATGTTTAGTATATGGAATAGTAGATAGACATAGCAACAAACTAGTAGAAATAAGAACGCAAACACAAAATAAAATATTTAGTGTATGGAATAGTAGATAGACATAGCAACAAACTAGTAGAAATAAGAACGCAAACACAATATAAAATGTTTAGCATATGGAATAGTGGATAGACATAGCAACAAACTAGTAGAAATAAGAACACAAACACAAAATAAAATGTTTAGTATATTGAATAGTTGATAGATATAGCAACAAACTAGTAGAAATAAGAACGTAAACACAGTATAAAATGTTTAGTATATGGAATAGTGGATAGACTTAGCAACAAACTAGTAGAAATAAGAACACAAACACAAAATAAAATGTTTTAGTATATGGAATAGTGGATAGACATAGCAACAAACTAGTAGAAATAAGAACGCAAACACAAAATAAAATGTTTAGTATATGGAATAGTTGATAGACAGCAAAAAACTAGTAGAAATAAGAACACAAACACAAAATAAAATGTTTAGTATATGGAATAGTTGATAGACATAGCAACAAACTAGTAGAAATAAGAACGCAAACACAAAATAAAATGTTTAGTATATGGAATAGTTAATAGACATAGCAACAAACTAGTAGAAATAAGAACACAAACACAAAAAATGTTTAGTATATGGAATAGTGGATAGACATAGCAAAAAATTAGTAGAAATAAGAACGCAAACACAAAATAAAATGTTTAGTATATGGAATAGTCGATAGACATAGCAAAAAATTAGTAGAAATAAGAACGCAAACACAAAATAAAATGTTTAGTATATAGAATAGTCGATAGACATAGCAAAAAATTAGTAGAAATAAGAACGCAAACACAAAATAAAATGTTTAGTATATGGAATAGTCGATAGACATAGCAAAAAATAAGTAGAAATAAGAACGCAAACACAAAATAAAATGTTTAGTATATGGAATAGTCGATAGACATAGCAAAAAATTAGTAGAAATAAGAACACAAACACAAAATACAATGTTTTAGTATATGGAATAGTGGATAGACATAGCAAAATATTAGTAGAAATAAGAACGCAAACACAAAATAAAATGTTTAGTATATGGAATAGTCGATAGACATAGCAACAAACTAGTAGAAATAAGAACGCAAACACAAAATAAAATGTGTAGTATATGGAATAGTTGATAGACATAGCAACAAACTAGTAGAAATAAGAACACAAACACAAAAAATGTTTAGTATATGGAATAGTGGATAGACATAGCAAAAAATTAGTAGAAATAAGAACGCAAACACAAAATAAAATGTTTAGTATATGGAATAGTCGATAGACATAGTAACAAACTAGTAGAAATAAGAACGCAAACACAAAATAAAATGTTTAGTATATAGAATAGTGGATAGACATAGCAAAAAATTAGTAGAAATAAGAACGCAAACACAAAATAAAATGTTTAGTATATGGAATAGTCGATAGACATAGCAACAAACTAGTAGAAATAAGAACGCAAACACAAAATAAAATGTTTAGTATATGAAATAGTTGATAGACATAGCAACAAACTAGTAGAAATAAGAACACAAACACAAAATAAAATGTTTAGTATATGAAATAGTGGATAGACATAGCAACAAACTAGTAGAAATAATAACAAAAACACAAAATAAAATGTTTAGTATATGGAATAGTGGATAGACATAGCAACAAACTAGTAGAAATAAGAACGCAAACACAAAATAAAATGTTTAGTACATGAAATAGTTGATAGACATAGCAACAAACTAGTAGAAATAAGAACGCAAACACAAAATAAAATATTTAGTATATGGAATAGTGGATAGACATAGCTACAAACTAGTAGAAATAAGAACACAGAAACAAAATAATATGTTTAGTATATGAAATAGTGGATAGACATAGCAACAAACTAGTAGAAATAATAACGCAAACACAAAATTAAATGTTTAGTATATGGAATAGTGGATAGACATAGCAACAAACTAGTAGAAGTAAGAACGCAAACACAAAATAAAATGGTTAGTATGTGGATCAGTTGATAGACATAGTAACAAACTAGTAGAAATGAGAACACAAACACAAAATAAAATGTTTAGTATATAGAATAGTCGATAGACATAGCAACAAACTAGTAGAAATAAGAACGCAAACACAAATAAAATGTTTAGTATATTGAATAGTTGATAGACATAGCAACAAACTAGTAGAAATAAGAACACAAACACAAAATAAAATGTTTAGTATATGGAATAGTGGATAGACATAGCAAAAAATTAGTAGAAATAAGAACGCAAATACAAAATAAAATGTTTAGTATATGGAATAGTCGATAGACATAGCAACAAACTAGTAGAAATAAGAACGCAAACACAAAATAAAATGTTTAGTATATAGAATAGTGGATAAACATAGCAACAAACTAGTAGAAATAAGTACACAACCACAAAATAAAATGTTTAGTATATGGAATAGTGGATAGACATAGAAGCAAACTAGTTGAAATAAGAACGCAAAACAAAATAAATCGTTTAGTATACGAAAAGTGGATAGACATAGCAACAAACTAGTAGAAATAAGAACACAAACACAATATAAAATGTTTAGTATATGGAATAGTGGATAGACATAGCAACAAACTAGGAGAAATAAGAACGCAAACACAAAATAAAATGTGTAGTATATGGAATAGTTGATAGACATAGCAACAAACTAGTAGAAATAATAACACAAACACAAAATAAAATGTTTAGTATATGGAATAGTGGATAGACATAGCAACAAACTAGTAGAAATAAGTACACAAACACAAAATAAAATGTTTAGTATATGGAATAGTGGATAGACATAGCAACAAACTAGTAGAAATAAGAATGCCAACACAAAATAAAATGTTTAGTATATGGAATAGTCGATAGACATAGCAACAAACTAGTAGAAATAAGAACGCAAACACAATATAAAATGTTTAGCATATGGAATAGTGGATAGACATAGCAACAAACTAGTAGAAATAAGAACACAAACACAAAATAAAATGTTTAGTATATTGAATAGTTGATAGACATAGCAACAAACTAGTAGAAATAAGAACGTAAACACAGTATAAAATGTTTAGTATATGGAATAGTGGATAGACTTAGCAACAAACTAGTAGAAATAAGAACACAAACACAAAATAAAATGTTTTAGTATATGGAATAGTTGATAGACAGCAAAAAACTAGTAGAAATAAGAACACAAACACAAAATAAAATGTTTAGTATATGGAATAGTCGATAGACATAGCAACAAACTAGTAGAAATAAGAACGCAAACACAAAATAAAATGTTTAGTATATGGAATAGTTAATAGACATAGCAACAAACTAGTAGAAATAAGAACACAAACACAAAAAATGTTTAGTATATGGAATAGTGGATAGACATGGCAAAAAATTAGTAGAAATAAGAACGCAAACACAAAATAAAATGTTTAGTATATGGAATAGTCGATAGACATAGCAAAAAATTAGTAGAAATAAGAACGCAAACACAAAATAAAATGTTTAGTATATGGAATAGTCGATAGACATAGCAAAAAATTAGTAGAAATAAGAACGCAAACACAAAATAAAATGTTTAGTATATGGAATAGTCGATAGACATAGCAAAAAATTAGTAGAAATAAGAACGCAAACACAAAATAAAATGTTTAGTATATGGAATAGTCGATAGACATAGCAAAAAATTAGTAGAAATAAGAACACAAACACAAAATACAATGTTTTAGTATATGGAATAGTGGATAGACATAGCAAAATATTAGTAGAAATAAGAACGCAAACACAAAATAAAATGTTTAGTATATGGAATAGTGGATAGACATAGAAACAAACAAGTAGAAATAAGAACACAAACACAAAATAAAATGTTTAGTATATGAAATAGTTGATAGACATAGCAACAAACTAGTAGAAATAAGAACACAAACACAAAATTAAATGTTTAGTATATGGAATAGTGGATAGACATAGCAACAAACTAGTAGAAATAATAACGCAAACACAAAATTAAATGTTTAGTATATGGAATAGTGGATAGACATAGCAACAAACTAGTAGAAGTAAGAACGCAAACACAAAATAAAATGGTTAGTATGTGGATCAGTTGATAGACATAGTAACAAACTAGTAGAAATGAGAACACAAACACAAAATAAAATGTTTAGTATATAGAATAGTCGATAGACATAGTAACAAACTAGTAGAAATAAGAACGCAAACACAAATAAAATGTTTAGTATATTGAATAGTTGATAGACATAGCAACAAACTAGTAGAAATAAGAACACAAACACAAAATAAAATGTTTAGTATATGGAATAGTGGATAGACATAGCAAAAAATTAGTAGAAATAAGAACGCAAATACAAAATAAAATGTTTAGTATATGGAATAGTCGATAGACATAGCAACAAACTAGTAGAAATAAGAACGCAAACACAAAATAAAATGTTTAGTATATAGAATAGTGGATAAACATAGCAACAAACTAGTAGAAATAAGTACACAACCACAAAATAAAATGTTTAGTATATGGAATAGTGGATAGACATAGAAGCAAACTAGTAGAAATAAGAATGCAAACACAAAATAAAATGTTTAGTATATGAAATAGTTGATAGACATAGCAACAAACTAGTAGAAATAAGAACGCAAACACAAAATAAAATATTTAGTATATGGAATAGTGGATAGACATAGCTACAAACTGGTAGGAATAAGAACACAGAAACAAAATAATATGTTTAGTATATTGAATAGTTGATAGACATAGCAACAAACTAGTAGAAATAAGAACGTAAACACAGTATAAAATGTTTAGTATATGGAATAGTGGATAGACTTAGCAACAAACTAGTAGAAATAAGAACACAAACACAAAATAAAATGTTTAGTATATGGAATAGTGGATAGACATAGCAACAAACTAGTAGAAATAAGAATGCCAACACAAAATAAAATGTTTAGTATATGGAATAGTCGATAGACATAGCAGCAAACTAGTTGAAATAAGAACGCAAACACAACATAAAATATTTAGTATATGAAATAGTTGATAGACATAGCAATCACCTAGTAGAAATAAGAATGCAAACACAATATAAAATGTTTAGTATATGGAATAGTGGATAGACATAGCAACAAACTAGTAGAAATAAAAACACAAACACAAAATAAAATGTTTAGTATATGAAATAGTTGATAGACATAGCAACAAACTAGTAGAAATAAGAACACAAACACAATATAAAATGTTTAGTATATGGAATAGTGGATAGACATAGCAACAAACTAGTAGAAATAAGAACACAAACACAAAATAAAATATTTAGTATATGGAATAGTAGATAGACATAGCAACAAACTAGTAGAAATAAGAACGCAAACACAATATAAAATGTTTAGCATATGGAATAGTGGATAGACATAGCAACAAACTAGTAGAAATAAGAACACAAACACAAAATAAAATGTTTAGTATATTGAATAGTTGATAGACATAGCAACAAACTAGTAGAAATAAGAACGTAAACACAGTATAAAATGTTTAGTATATGGAATAGTGGATAGACTTAGCAACAAACTAGTAGAAATAAGAACACAAACACAAAATAAAATGTTTTAGTATATGGAATAGTTGATAGACAGCAAAAAACTAGTAGAAATAAGAACACAAACACAAAATAAAATGTTTAGTATATGGAATAGTCGATAGACATAGCAACAAACTAGTAGAAATAAGAACGCAAACACAAAATAAAATGTTTAGTATATGGAATAGTTAATAGACATAGCAACAAACTAGTAGAAATAAGAACACAAACACAAAAAATGTTTAGTATATGGAATAGTGGATAGACATGGCAAAAAATTAGTAGAAATAAGAACGCAAACACAAAATAAAATGTTTAGTATATGGAATAGTCGATAGACATAGCAAAAAATTAGTAGAAATAAGAACGCAAACACAAAATAAAATGTTTAGTATATGGAATAGTCGATAGACATAGCAAAAAATTAGTAGAAATAAGAACGCAAACACAAAATAAAATGTTTAGTATATGGAATAGTCGATAGACATAGCAAAAAATTAGTAGAAATAAGAACGCAAACACAAAATAAAATGTTTAGTATATGGAATAGTCGATAGACATAGCAAAAAATTAGTAGAAATAAGAACACAAACACAAAATACAATGTTTTAGTATATGGAATAGTGGATAGACATAGCAAAATATTAGTAGAAATAAGAACGCAAACACAAAATAAAATGTTTAGTATATGGAATAGTGGATAGACATAGAAACAAACAAGTAGAAATAAGAACACAAACACAAAATAAAATGTTTAGTATATGAAATAGTTGATAGACATAGCAACAAACTAGTAGAAATAAGAACACAAACACAAAATTAAATGTTTAGTATATGGAATAGTGGATAGACATAGCAACAAACTAGTAGAAATAATAACGCAAACACAAAATTAAATGTTTAGTATATGGAATAGTGGATAGACATAGCAACAAACTAGTAGAAGTAAGAACGCAAACACAAAATAAAATGGTTAGTATGTGGATCAGTTGATAGACATAGTAACAAACTAGTAGAAATGAGAACACAAACACAAAATAAAATGTTTAGTATATAGAATAGTTGATAGACATAGTAACAAACTAGTAGAAATAAGAACGCAAACACAAATAAAATGTTTAGTATATTGAATAGTTGATAGACATAGCAACAAACTAGTAGAAATAAGAACACAAACACAAAATAAAATGTTTAGTATATGGAATAGTGGATAGACATAGCAAAAAATTAGTAGAAATAAGAACGCAAATACAAAATAAAATGTTTAGTATATGGAATAGTCGATAGACATAGCAACAAACTAGTAGAAATAAGAACGCAAACACAAAATAAAATGTTTAGTATATAGAATAGTGGATAAACATAGCAACAAACTAGTAGAAATAAGTACACAACCACAAAATAAAATGTTTAGTATATGGAATAGTGGATAGACATAGAAGCAAACTAGTTGAAATAAGAACGCAAAACAAAATAAATCGTTTAGTATACGAAAAGTGGATAGACATAGCAACAAACTAGTAGAAATAAGAACACAAACACAATATAAAATGTTTAGTATATGGAATAGTGGATAGACATAGCAACAAACTAGGAGAAATAAGAACGCAAACACAAAATAAAATGTTTAGTATATAGAATAGTGGATAGACATAGCAACAAACTAGTAGAAATAATAACACAAACACAAAATAAAATGTTTAGTATATGGAATAGTGGATAGACATAGCAACAAACTAGTAGAAATAAGTACACAAACACAAAATAAAATGTTTAGTATATGGAATAGTGGATAGACATAGCAACAAACTAGTAGAAATAAGAATGCCAACACAAAATAAAATGTTTAGTATATGGAATAGTCGATAGACATAGCAGCAAACTAGTTGAAATAAGAACGCAAACACAACATAAAATATTTAGTATATGAAATAGTTGATAGACATAGCAATCACCTAGTAGAAATAAGAATGCAAACACAATATAAAATGTTTAGTATATGGAATAGTGGATAGACATAGCAACAAACTAGTAGAAATAAAAACACAAACACAAAATAAAATGTTTAGTATATGAAATAGTTGATAGACATAGCAACAAACTAGTAGAAATAAGAACACAAACACAATATAAAATGTTTAGTATATGGAATAGTGGATAGACATAGCAACAAACTAGTAGAAATAAGAACACAAACACAAAATAAAATGTTTAGTATATGGAATAGTAGATAGACATAGCAACAAACTAGTAGAAATAAGAACGCAAACACAAAATAAAATATTTAGTATATGGAATAGTAGATAGACATAGCAACAAACTAGTAGAAATAAGAACGCAAACACAATATAAAATGTGTAGCATATGGAATAGTGGATAGACATAGCAACAAACTAGTAGAAATAAGAACACAAACACAAAATAAAATGTTTAGTATATTGAATAGTTGATAGACATAGCAACAAACTAGTAGAAATAAGAACGTAAACACAGTATAAAATGTTTAGTATATGGAATAGTGGATAGACTTAGCAACAAACTAGTAGAAATAAGAACACAAACACAAAATAAAATGTTTTAGTATATGGAATAGTGGATAGACATAGCAACAAACTAGTAGAAATAAGAACGCAAACACAAAATAAAATATTTAGTATATGGAATAGTTGATAGACAGCAAAAAACTAGTAGAAATAAGAACACAAACACAAAATAAAATGTTTAGTATATGGAATAGTCGATAGACATAGCAACAAACTAGTAGAAATAAGAACGCAAACACAAAATAAAATGTTTAGTATATGGAATAGTTAATAGACATAGCAACAAACTAGTAGAAATAAGAACACAAACACAAAAACTGTTTAGTATATGGAATAGTGGATAGACATAGCAAAAAATTAGTAGAAATAAGAACGCAAACACAAAATAAAATGTTTAGTATATGGAATAGTCGATAGACATAGCAAAAAATTAGTAGAAATAAGAACGCAAACACAAAATAAAATGTTTAGTATATGGAATAGTCGATAGACATAGCAAAAAATTAGTAGAAATAAGAACGCAAACACAAAATAAAATGTTTAGTATATGGAATAGTCGATAGACATAGCAAAAAATTAGTAGAAATAAGAACGCAAACACAAAATAAAATGTTTAGTATATGGAATAGTCGATAGACATAGCAAAAAATTAGTAGAAATAAGAACACAAACACAAAATACAATGTTTTAGTATATGGAATAGTGGATAGACATAGCAAAATATTAGTAGAAATAAGAACGCAAACACAAAATAAAATGTTTAGTATATGGAATAGTCGATAGACATAGCAACAAACTAGTAGAAATAAGAACACAAACACAAAAAATGTTTAGTATATGGAATAGTGGATAGACATAGCAAAAAATTAGTAGAAATAAGAACGCAAACACAAAATAAAATGTTTAGTATATGGAATAGTTAATAGACATAGCAACAAACTAGTAGAAATAAGAACACAAACACAAAAAATGTTTAGTATATGGAATAGTGGATAGACATAGCAAAAAATTAGTAGAAATAAGAACGCAAACACAAAATAAAATGTTTAGTATATGGAATAGTCGATAGACATAGTAACAAACTAGTAGAAATAAGAACGCAAACACAAAATAAAATGTTTAGTATATAGAATAGTGGATAGACATAGCAAAAAATTAGTAGAAATAAGAACGCAAACACAAAATAAAATGTTTAGTATATGGAATAGTCGATAGACATAGCAACAAACTAGTAGAAATAAGAACGCAAACACAAAATAAAATGTTTAGTATATGGAATAGTTGATAGACATAGCAACAAACTAGTAGAAATAAGAACACAAACACAACAAATGTTTAGTATATGGAATAGTGGATAGACATAGCAACAAACTAGTAGAAATAAGAACACAAACACAATATAAAATGTTTAGTATATGGAATAGTGGATAGACATAGCAACAAACTAGGAGAAATAAGAACGCAAACACAAAATAAAATGTTTAGTATATAGAATAGTGGATAGACATAGCAACAAACTAGTAGAAATAATAATACAAACACAAAATAAAATGTTTAGTATATGGAATAGTGGATAGACATAGCAACAAACTAGTAGAAATAAGAACGCAAACACAAAATAAAATGTTTAGTATATGAAATAGTGGATAGACATAGCAACAAACTAGTAGAAATAATAACAAAAACACAAAATAAAATGTTTAGTATATGGAATAGTGGATAGACATAGCAACAAACTAGTAGAAATAAGAACGCAAACACAAAATAAAATGTTTAGTATATGAAATAGTTGATAGACATAGCAACAAACTAGTAGAAATAAGAACGCAAACACAAAATAAAATATTTAGTATATGGAATAGTGGATAGACATAGCTACAAACTAGTAGAAATAAGAACACAGAAACAAAATAATATGTTTAGTATATGAAATAGTGGATAGACATAGCAACAAACTAGTAGAAATAAGAACGCAAACACAAAATAAAATGTTTAGTATATGGAATAGTGGATAGACATAGCAAAAAATTAGTAGAAATAAGAACGCAAACACAAAGTAAAATGTTTAGTATATGGAATAGTGGATAGACATAGCAACAAACTAGTAGAAATAAGAACGCAAACACAAAATAAAATGTTTAGTATATGAAATAGTTGATAGACATAGCAACAAACTAGTAGAAATAAGAACGCAAACACAAAATAAAATGTTTAGTATATGGAATAGTGGATAGACATAGCAAAAAATTAGTAGAAATAAGAACGCAAACACAAAGTAAAATGTTTAGTATATGGAATAGTCGATAGACATAGCAACAAACTAGTAGAAATAAGAACGCAAACACAAAATAAAATGTTTAGTATATGGAATAGTTCATAGACAGCAAAAAACTAGTAGAAATAAGAACACAAACACAAAATAAAATGTTTAGTATATGGAATAGTCGATAGACATAGCAACAAACTAGTAGAAATAAGAACGCAAACACAAAATAAAATGTTTAGTATATGGAATAGTTGATAGACATAGCAACAAACTAGTAGAAATAAGAACACAAACACAAAAAATGTTTAGTATATGGAATAGTGGATAGACATTGCAAAAAATTAGTAGAAATAAGAACGCAAACACAAAATAAAATGTTTAGTATATGGAATAGTTGATAGACATAGCAACAAACTAGTAGAAATAAGAACACAAACAAAAAAAAATGTTTAGTATATGGAATAGTGGATAAACATAGCAAAAAATTAGTAGAAATAAGAACGCAAACACAAAATAAAATGTTTAGTATATGGAATAGTTGATAGACATAGCAACAAACTAGTAGAAATAAGAACACAAACACAAAAAATGTTTAGTATATGGAATAGTGGATAGACATAGCAAAAAATTAGTAGAAATAAGAACGCAAACATAAAATAAAATGTTTAGTATATGGAATAGTGGATAGACATAGCAAAAAATTAGTAGAAATAAGAACGCAAGCACAAAATAAAATGTTTAGTATATGGAATAGTCGATAGACATAGCAAAAAATTAGTAGAAACAAGAACACAAACACAAAATAAAATGTTTTAGTATATGGAATAGTGGATAGACATAGCAAAAAATTAGTAGAAATAAGAACGCAAACACAAAATAAAATGTGTAGTATATGGAATAGTCGATAGACATAGCAACAAACTAGTAGAAATAAGAACGCAAACACAAAATAAAATGTGTAGTATATGGAATAGTTGATAGACATAGCAACAAACTAGTAGAAATAAGAAGGCAAGCACAAAATAAAATGTTTAGTATATAGACATAGCAACAAACTAGTAGAAATAAGAACACAAACACAAAAAATGTTTAGTATATGGAATAGTGGATAGACATAGCAAAAAATTAGTAGAAATAAGAACGCAAATACAAAATAAAATGTTTAGTATATGGAATAGTCGATAGACATAGCAACAAACTAGTAGAAATAAGAACGCAAACACAAAATAAAATGTTTAGTATATAGAATAGTGGATAGACATAGCAAAAAATTAGTAGAAATAAGAACGCAAACACAAAATAAAATGTTTAGTATATGGAATAGTCGATAGACATAGCAACAAACTAGTAGAAATAAGAACGCAAACACAAAATAAAATGTTTAGTATATGGAATAGTTGATAGACATAGCAACAAACTAGTCGAAATAAGAACACAAACACAACAAATGTTTAGTATATGGAATAGTGGATAGACATAGCAACAAACTAGTAGAAATAAGAACACAAACACAATATAAAATGTTTAGTATATGGAATAGTGGATAGACATAGCAACAAACTAGGAGAAATTAGAACGCAAACACAAAATAAAATGTTTAGTATATAGAATAGTGGATAGACATAGCAACAAACTAGTAGAAATAATAATACAAACACAAAATAAAATGTTTAGTATATGGAATAGTGGATAGACATAGCAACAAACTAGTAGAAATAAGAACGCAAACACAAAATAAAATGTTTAGTATATGAAATAGTGGATAGACATAGCAACAAACTAGTAGAAATAATAACAAAAACACAAAATAAAATGTTTAGTATATGGAATAGTCGATAGACATAGCAACAAACTAGTAGAAATAAGAACGCAAACACAAAATAAAATGTTTAGTATATGAAATAGTTGATAGACATAGCAACAAACTAGTAGAAATAAGAACGCAAACACAAAATAAAATGTTTAGTATATGGAATAGTGGATAGACATAGCAAAAAATTAGTAGAAATAAGAACGCAAACACAAAGTAAAATGTTTAGTATATGGAATAGTCGATAGACATAGCAACAAACTAGTAGAAATAAGAACGCAAACACAAAATAAAATGTTTAGTATATGGAATAGTTCATAGACAGCAAAAAACTAGTAGAAATAAGAACACAAACACAAAATAAAATGTTTAGTATATGGAATAGTCGATAGACATAGCAACAAACTAGTAGAAATAAGAACGCAAACACAAAATAAAATGTTTAGTATATGGAATAGTTGATAGACATAGCAACAAACTAGTAGAAATAAGAACACAAACACAAAAAATGTTTAGTATATGGAATAGTGGATAGACATTGCAAAAAATTAGTAGAAATAAGAACGCAAACACAAAATAAAATGTTTAGTATATGGAATAGTTGATAGACATAGCAACAAACTAGTAGAAATAAGAACACAAACAAAAAAAAATGTTTAGTATATGGAATAGTGGATAAACATAGCAAAAAATTAGTAGAAATAAGAACGCAAACACAAAATAAAATGTTTAGTATATGGAATAGTTGATAGACATAGCAACAAACTAGTAGAAATAAGAACACAAACACAAAAAATGTTTAGTATATGGAATAGTGGATAGACATAGCAAAAAATTAGTAGAAATAAGAACGCAAACATAAAATAAAATGTTTAGTATATGGAATAGTGGATAGACATAGCAAAAAATTAGTAGAAATAAGAACGCAAGCACAAAATAAAATGTTTAGTATATGGAATAGTCGATAGACATAGCAAAAAATTAGTAGAAACAAGAACACAAACACAAAATAAAATGTTTTAGTATATGGAATAGTGGATAGACATAGCAAAAAATTAGTAGAAATAAGAACGCAAACACAAAATAAAATGTGTAGTATATGGAATAGTCGATAGACATAGCAACAAACTAGTAGAAATAAGAACGCAAACACAAAATAAAATGTGTAGTATATGGAATAGTTGATAGACATAGCAACAAACTAGTAGAAATAAGAAGGCAAGCACAAAATAAAATGTTTAGTATATAGACATAGCAACAAACTAGTAGAAATAAGAACACAAACACAAAAAATGTTTAGTATATGGAATAGTGGATAGACATAGCAAAAAATTAGTAGAAATAAGAACGCAAACACAAAATAAAATGTTTAGTATATGGAATAGTCGATAGACATAGCAACAAACTAGTAGAAATAAGAACGCAAACACAAAATAAAATGTTTAGTATATAGAATAGTGGATAGACATAGCAAAAAATTAGTAGAAATAAGAACGCAAACACAAAATAAAATGTTTAGTATATGGAATAGTCGATAGACATAGCAACAAACTAGTAGAAATAAGAACGATAACACAAAATAAAATGTTTAGTATATGGAATAGTTGATAGACATAGCAACAAACTAGTAGAAATAAGAACACAAACACAACAAATGTTTAGTATATGGAATAGTGGATAGACATAGCAACAAACTAGTAGAAATAAGAACACAAACACAATATAAAATGTTTAGTATATGGAATAGTGGCTAGACATAGAAACAAACTAGGAGAAATAAGAACGCAAACACAAAATAAAATGTTTAGTATATAGAATAGTGGATAGACATAGCAACAAACTAGTAGAAATAATAACACAAACACAAAATAAAATGTTTAGTATATGGAATAGTGGATAGACATAGCAACAAACTAGTAGAAATAAGAACGCAAACACAAAATAAAATGTTTAGTATATGAAATAGTGGATAGACATAGCAACAAACTAGTAGAAATAATAACACAAACACAAAATAAAATGTTTAGTATATGGAATAGTGGATAGACATAGCAACAAACTAGTAGAAATAAGAACGCAAACACAAAATAAAATGTTTAGTATATGAAATAGTTGATAGACATAGCAACAAACTAGTAGAAATAAGAACGCAAACACAAAATAAAATATTTAGTATATGGAATAGTGGATAGACATAGCTACAAACTGGTAGGAATAAGAACACAGAAACAAAATAATATGTTTAGTATATGAAATAGTGGATAGACATAGCAACAAACTAGTCGAAATAAGAACGCAAACACAAAATTAAATGTTTAGTATATGAAATAGTGGATAGACATAGCAACAAACTAGTAGAAATAATAACAAAAACACAAAATAAAATGTTTAGTATATGGAATAGTGGATAGACATAGCAACGAACTAGTAGAAATAAGAACGCAAACACAAAATAAAATGTTTAGTATATAGAATAGTCGATAGACATAGCAACAAACTAGTAGAAATAAGAACGCAAACACAAATAAAATGTTTAGTATATGGAATAGTGGATAGACATAGCTACAAACTAGTAGAAATAAGAACACAGAAACAAAATAATATGTTTAGTATATGAAATAGTGGATAGACATAGCAACAAACTAGTAGAAATAAGAACGCAAACACAAAATAAAATGTTTAGTATATGGAATAGTGGATAGACATAGCAAAAAATTAGTAGAAATAAGAACGCAAACACAAAGTAAAATGTTTAGTATATGGAATAGTCGATAGACATAGCAACAAACTAGTAGAAATAAGAACGCAAACACAAAATAGACGTTTAGTATATGGAATAGTTCATAGACAGCAAAAAACTAGTAGAAATAAGAACACAAACACAAAATAAAATGTTTAGTATATGGAATAGTCGATAGACATAGCAACAAACTAGTAGAAATAAGAACGCAAACACAAAATAAAATGTTTAGTATATGGAATAGTTGATAGACATAGCAACAAACTAGTAGAAATAAGAACACAAACACAAAAAATGTTTAGTATATGGAATAGTGGATAGACATAGCAACAAACTAGTAGAAATAATAACACAAACACAAAATAAAATGTTTAGTATATGGAATAGTGGATAGACATAGCAACAAACTAGTAGAAATAAGAACGCAAACACAAAATAAAATGTTTAGTATATGAAATAGTGGATAGACAATACAACAAACTAGTAGAAATAAGAACACAAACACAAAATAAAATGTTTTAGTATATGGAATAGTGGATAGACATAGCAACAAACTAGTAGAAATAAGAACACAAACACAAAAAATGTTTAGTATATGGAATAGTGGATAGACATAGCAAAAAATTAGTAGAAATAAGAACGCAAACACAAAATAAAATGTTTAGTATATGGAATAGTGGATAGACATAGCAAAAAATTAGTAGAAATAAGAACGCAAGCACAAAATAAAATGTTTAGTATATGGAATAGTCGATAGACATAGCAAAAAATTAGTAGAAACAAGAACACAAACACAAAATAAAATGTTTTAGTATATGGAATAGTGGATAGACATAGCAAAAAATTAGTAGAAATAAGAACGCAAACACAAAATAAAATGTGTAGTATATGGAATAGTCGATAGACATAGCAACAAACTAGTAGAAATAAGAACGCAAACACAAAATAAAATGTGTAGTATATGGAATAGTTGATAGACATAGCAACAAACTAGTAGAAATAAGAAGGCAAACACAAAATAAAATGTTTAGTATATAGACATAGCAACAAACTAGTAGAAATAAGAACACAAACACAAAAAATGTTTAGTATATGGAATAGTGGATAGACATAGCAAAAAATTAGTAGAAATAAGAACGCAAACACAAAATAAAATGTTTAGTATATGGAATAGTCGATAGACATAGCAACAAACTAGTAGAAATAAGAACGCAAACACAAAATAAAATGTTTAGTATATAGAATAGTGGATAGACATAGCAAAAAATTCGTAGAAATAAGAACGCAAACACAAAATAAAATGTTTAGTATATGGAATAGTCGATAGACATAGCAACAAACTAGTAGAAATAAGAACGCAAACACAAAATAAAATGTTTAGTATATGGAATAGTTGATAGACATAGCAACAAACTAGTAGAAATAAGAACACAAACACAACAAATGTTTAGTATATGGAATAGTGGATAGACATAGCAACAAACTAGTAGAAATAAGAACACAAACACAATATAAAATGTTTAGTATATGGAATAGTGGCTAGACATAGCAACAAACTAGGAGAAATAAGAACGCAAACACAAAATAAAATGTTTAGTATATAGAATAGTGGATAGACATAGCAACAAACTAGTAGAAATAATAACACAAACACAAAATAAAATGTTTAGTATATGGAATAGTGGATAGACATAGCAACAAACTAGTAGAAATAAGAACGCAAACACAAAATAAAATGTTTAGTATATGAAATAGTGGATAGACATAGCAACAAACTAGTAGAAATAATAACACAAACACAAAATAAAATGTTTAGTATATGGAATAGTGGATAGACATAGCAACAAACTAGTAGAAATAAGAACGCAAACACAAAATAAAATGTTTAGTATATGAAATAGTTGATAGACATAGCAACAAACTAGTAGAAATAAGAACGCAAACACAAAATAAAATATTTAGTATATGGAATAGTGGATAAACATAGCTACAAACTGGTAGGAATAAGAACACAGAAACAAAATAATATGTTTAGTATATGAAATAGTGGATAGACATAGCAACAAACTAGTAGAAATAAGAACGCAAACACAAAATAAAATGTTTAGTATATGGAATAGTGGATAGACATAGAAACAAACAAGTAGAAATAAGAACACAAACACAAAATAAAATGTTTAGTATATGAAATAGTTGATAGACATAGCAACAAACTAGTAGAAATAAGAACACAAACACAAAATTAAATGTTTAGTATATGGAATAGTGGATAGACATAGCAACAAACTAGTAGAAATAATAACGCAAACACAAAATTAAATGTTTAGTATATGGAATAGTGGATAGACATAGCAACAAACTAGTAGAAGTAAGAACGCAAACACAAAATAAAATGGTTAGTATGTGGATCAGTTGATAGACATAGTAACAAACTAGTAGAAATGAGAACACAAACACAAAATAAAATGTTTAGTATATAGAATAGTCGATAGACATAGCAACAAACTAGTAGAAATAAGAACGCAAACACAAATAAAATGTTTAGTATATTGAATAGTTGATAGACATAGCAACAAACTAGTAGAAATAAGAACACAAACACAAAATAAAATGTTTAGTATATGGAATAGTGGATAGACATAGCAAAAAATTAGTAGAAATAAGAACGCAAACACAAAATAAAATGTTTAGTATATGGAATAGTCGATAGACATAGCAACAAACTAGTAGAAATAAGAACGCAAACACAAAATAAAATGTTTAGTATATAGAATAGTGGATAGACATAGCAAAAAATTCGTAGAAATAAGAACGCAAACACAAAATAAAATGTTTAGTATATGGAATAGTCGATAGACATAGCAACAAACTAGTAGAAATAAGAACGCAAACACAAAATAAAATGTTTAGTATATGGAATAGTTGATAGACATAGCAACAAACTAGTAGAAATAAGAACACAAACACAACAAATGTTTAGTATATGGAATAGTGGATAGACATAGCAACAAACTAGTAGAAATAAGAACACAAACACAATATAAAATGTTTAGTATATGGAATAGTGGATAGACATAGCAACAAACTAGGAGAAATAAGAACGCAAACACAAAATAAAATGTTTAGTATATAGAATAGTGGATAGACATAGCAACAAACTAGTAGAAATAATAACACAAACACAAAATAAAATGTTTAGTATATGGAATAGTGGATAGACATAGCAACAAACTAGTAGAAATAAGAACGCAAACACAAAATAAAATGTTTAGTATATGAAATAGTGGATAGACATAGCAACAAACTAGTAGAAATAATAACACAAACACAAAATAAAATGTTTAGTATATGGAATAGTGGATAGACATAGCAACAAACTAGTAGAAATAAGAACGCAAACACAAAATAAAATGTTTAGTATATGAAATAGTTGATAGACATAGCAACAAACTAGTAGAAATAAGAACGCAAACACAAAATAAAATATTTAGTATATGGAATAGTGGATAAACATAGCTACAAACTGGTAGGAATAAGAACACAGAAACAAAATAATATGTTTAGTATATGAAATAGTGGATAGACATAGCAACAAACTAGTAGAAATAAGAACGCAAACACAAAATAAAATGTTTAGTATATTGAATAGTGGATAGACATAGAAACAAACAAGTAGAAATAAGAACACAAACACAAAATAAAATGTTTAGTATATGAAATAGTTGATAGACATAGCAACAAACTAGTAGAAATAAGAACACAAACACAAAATTAAATGTTTAGTATATGGAATAGTGGATAGACATAGCAACAAACTAGTAGAAATAATAACGCAAACACAAAATTAAATGTTTAGTATATGGAATAGTGGATAGACATAGCAACAAACTAGTAGAAGTAAGAACGCAAACACAAAATAAAATGGTTAGTATGTGGATCAGTTGATAGACATAGTAACAAACTAGTAGAAATGAGAACACAAACACAAAATAAAATGTTTAGTATATAGAATAGTCGATAGACATAGCAACAAACTAGTAGAAATAAGAACGCAAACACAAATAAAATGTTTAGTATATTGAATAGTTGATAGACATAGCAACAAACTAGTAGAAATAAGAACACAAACACAAAATAAAATGTTTAGTATATGGAATAGTGGATAGACATAGCAAAAAATTAGTAGAAATAAGAACGCAAATACAAAATAAAATGTTTAGTATATGGAATAGTTGATAGACATAGCAACAAACTAGTAGAAATAAGAACGCAAACACAAAATAAAATGTTTAGTATATGGAATAGTGGATAAACATAGCAACAAACTAGTAGAAATAAGTACACAACCACAAAATAAAATGTTTAGTATATGGAATAGTGGATAGACATAGAAGCAAACTAGTTGAAATAAGAACGCAAAACAAAATAAATCGTTTAGTATACGAAAAGTGGATAGACATAGCAACAAACTAGTAGAAATAAGAACACAAACACAATATAAAATGTTTAGTATATGGAATAGTGGATAGACATAGCAACAAACTAGGAGAAATAAGAACGCAAACACAAAATAAAATGTTTAGTATATGGAATAGTGGATAGACATAGCAACAAACTAGTAGAAATAATAACACAAACACAAAATAAAATATTTAGTATATGGAATAGTGGATAGACATAGCTACAAACTAGTAGAAATAAGAACACAGAAACAAAATAATATGTTTAGTATATGAAATAGTGGATAGACATAGCAACAAACTAGTAGAAATAAGAACGCAAACACAAAATAAAATGTTTAGTATATGGAATAGTGGATAGACATAGCAAAAAATTAGTAGAAATAAGAACGCAAACACAAAGTAAAATGTTTAGTATATGGAATAGTCGATAGACATAGCAACAAACTAGTAGAAATAAGAACGCAAACACAAAATAAAATGTGTAGTATATGGAATAGTTGATAGACATAGCAACAAATTAGTAGAAATAAGAACGCAAACACAAAATAAAATGTTTAGTATATGGAATAGTCGATAGACATAGTAACAAACTAGTAGAAATAAGAACGCAAACACAAAATAAAATGTTTAGTATATAGAATAGTGGATAGACATAGCAAAAAATTAGTAGAAATAAGAACGCAAACACAAAATAAAATGTTTAGTATATGGAATAGTCGATAGACATAGCAACAAACTAGTAGAAATAAGAACGCAAACACAAAATAAAATGTTTAGTATATGGAATAGTTGATAGACATAGCAACAAACTAGTCGAAATAAGAACACAAACACAACAAATGTTTAGTATATGGAATAGTGGATAGACATAGCAACAAACTAGTAGAAATAAGAACACAAACACAATATAAAATGTTTAGTATATGGAATAGTGGATAGACATAGCAACAAACTAGGAGAAATAAGAACGCAAACACAAAATAAAATGTTTAGTATATAGAATAGTGGATAGACATAGCAACAAACTAGTAGAAATAATAATACAAACACAAAATAAAATGTTTAGTATATGGAATAGTGGATAGACATAGCAACAAACTAGTAGAAATAAGAACGCAAACACAAAATAAAATGTTTAGTATATGAAATAGTGGATAGACATAGCAACAAACTAGTAGAAATAATAACAAAAACACAAAATAAAATGTTTAGTATATGGAATAGTGGATAGACATAGCAACAAACTAGTAGAAATAAGAACGCAAACACAAAATAAAATGTTTAGTATATGAAATAGTTGATAGACATAGCAACAAACTAGTAGAAATAAGAACGCAAACACAAAATAAAATATTTAGTATATGGAATAGTGGATAGACATAGCTACAAACTAGTAGAAATAAGAACACAGAAACAAAATAATATGTTTAGTATATGAAATAGTGGATAGACATAGCAACAAACTAGTAGAAATAAGAACGCAAACACAAAATAAAATGTTTAGTATATGGAATAGTGGATAGACATAGCAAAAAATTAGTAGAAATAAGAACGCAAACACAAAGTAAAATGTTTAGTATATGGAATAGTCGATAGACATAGCAAAAAATTAGTAGAAATAAGAACGCAAACACAAAATAAAATGTTTAGTATATGGAATAGTCGATAGACATAGCAACAAACTAGTAGAAATAAGAACGCAAACACAAAATAAAATGTTTAGTATATGGAATAGTTGATAGACATAGCAACAAACTAGTCGAAATAAGAACACAAACACAACAAATGTTTAGTATATGGAATAGTGGATAGACATAGCAACAAACTAGTAGAAATAAGAACACAAACACAATATAAAATGTTTAGTATATGGAATAGTGGATAGACATAGCAACAAACTAGGAGAAATAAGAACGCAAACACAAAATAAAATGTTTAGTATATAGAATAGTGGATAGACATAGCAACAAACTAGTAGAAATAATAATACAAACACAAAATAAAATGTTTAGTATATGGAATAGTGGATAGACATAGCAACAAACTAGTAGAAATAAGAACGCAAACACAAAATAAAATGTTTAGTATATGAAATAGTGGATAGACATAGCAACAAACTAGTAGAAATAATAACAAAAACACAAAATAAAATGTTTAGTATATGGAATAGTGGATAGACATAGCAACAAACTAGTAGAAATAAGAACGCAAACACAAAATAAAATGTTTAGTATATGAAATAGTTGATAGACATAGCAACAAACTAGTAGAAATAAGAACGCAAACACAAAATAAAATATTTAGTATATGGAATAGTGGATAGACATAGCTACAAACTAGTAGAAATAAGAACACAGAAACAAAATAATATGTTTAGTATATGAAATAGTGGATAGACATAGCAACAAACTAGTAGAAATAAGAACGCAAACACAAAATAAAATGTTTAGTATATGGAATAGTGGATAGACATAGCAAAAAATTAGTAGAAATAAGAACGCAAACACAAAATAAAATGTTTAGTATATGGAATAGTTCATAGACAGCAAAAAACTAGTAGAAATAAGAACACAAACACAAAATAAAATGTTTAGTATATGGAATAGTCGATAGACATAGCAACAAACTAGTAGAAATAAGAACGCAAACACAAAATAAAATGTTTAGTATATGGAATAGTTGATAGACATAGCAACAAACTAGTAGAAATAAGAACACAAACACAAAAAATGTTTAGTATATGGAATAGTGGATAGACATTGCAAAAAATTAGTAGAAATAAGAACGCAAACACAAAATAAAATGTTTAGTATATGGAATAGTTGATAGACATAGCAACAAACTAGTAGAAATAAGAACACAAACAAAAAAAAATGTTTAGTATATGGAATAGTGGATAGACATAGCAAAAAATTAGTAGAAATAAGAACGCAAACACAAAATAAAATGTTTAGTATATGGAATAGTGGATAGACATAGCAAAAAATTAGTAGAAATAAGAACGCAAGCACAAAATAAAATGTTTAGTATATGGAATAGTCGATAGACATAGCAAAAAATTAGTAGAAACAAGAACACAAACACAAAATAAAATGTTTTAGTATATGGAATAGTGGATAGACATAGCAAAAAATTAGTAGAAATAAGAACGCAAACACAAAATAAAATGTGTAGTATATGGAATAGTTGATAGACATAGCAACAAACTAGTAGAAATAAGAACGCAAACACAAAATAAAATGTGTAGTATATGGAATAGTTGATAGACATAGCAACAAACTAGTAGAAATAAGAAGGCAAACACAAAATAAAATGTTTAGTATATAGACATAGCAACAAACTAGTAGAAATAAGAACACAAACACAAAAAATGTTTAGTATATGGAATAGTGGATAGACATAGCAAAAAATTAGTAGAAATAAGAACGCAAACACAAAGTAAAATGTTTAGTATATGGAATAGTCGATAGACATAGCAACAAACTAGTAGAAATAAGAACGCAAACACAAAATAGATGTTTAGTATATGGAATAGTTCATAGACAGCAAAAAACTAGTAGAAATAAGAACACAAACACAAAATAAAATGTTTAGTATATGGAATAGTCGATAGACATAGCAACAAACTAGTAGAAATAAGAACGCAAACACAAAATAAAATGTTTAGTATATGGAATAGTTGATAGACATAGCAACAAACTAGTAGAAATAAGAACACAAACACAAAAAATGTTTAGTATATGGAATAGTGGATAGACATAGCAACAAACTAGTAGAAATAATAACACAAACACAAAATAAAATGTTTAGTATATGGAATAGTCGATAGACATAGCAACAAACTAGTAGAAATAAGAACGCAAACACAAAATAGATGTTTAGTATATAGAATAGTGGATAGACATAGCAACAAACTAGTAGAAATAATAACACAAACACAAAATAAAATGTTTAGTATATGGAATAGTGGATAGACATAGCAACAAACTAGTAGAAATAAGAACGCAAACACAAAATAAAATGTTTAGTATATGAAATAGTGGATAGACATAGCAACAAACTAGTAGAAATAATAACACAAACACAAAATAAAATGTTTAGTATATGAAATAGTGGATAGACAATACAACAAACTAGTAGAAATAAGAACACAAACACAAAATAAAATGTTTTAGTATATGGAATAGTGGATAGACATAGCAACAAACTAGTAGAAATAAGAACACAAACACAAAAAATGTTTAGTATATGGAATAGTGGATAGACATAGCAAAAAATTAGTAGAAATAAGAACGCAAACACAAAATAAAATGTTTAGTATATGGAATAGTGGATAGACATAGCAAAAAATTAGTAGAAATAAGAACGCAAGCACAAAATAAAATGTTTAGTATATGGAATAGTGGATGGACATAGCAACAAACTAGTAGAAACAAGAACACAAACACAAAATAAAATGTTTTAGTATATGGAATAGTGGATAGACATAGCAAAAAATTAGTAGAAATAAGAACGCAAACACAAAATAAAATGTGTAGTATATGGAATAGTTGATAGACATAGCAACAAACTAGTAGAAATAAGAACGCAAACACAAAATAAAATGTGTAGTATATGGAATAGTTGATAGACATAGCAACAAACTAGAAGAAATAAGAAGGCAAACACAAAATAAAATGTTTAGTATATAGACATAGCAACAAACTAGTAGAAATAAGAACACAAACACAAAAAATGTTTAGTATATGGAATAGTGGATAGACATAGCAACAAACTAGTAGAAATAAGAACACAAACACAAAAAATGTTTAGTATATGGAATAGTGGATAGACATAGCAAAAAATTAGTAGAAATAAGAACGCAAACACAAAATAAAATGTTTAGTATATGGAATAGTCGATAGACATAGCAACAAACTAGTAGAAATAAGAACGCAAACACAAAATAAAATGTTTAGTATATAGAATAGTGGATAGACATAGCAAAAAATTAGTAGAAATAAGAACGCAAACACAAAATAAAATGTTTAGTATATGGAATAGTCGATAGACATAGCAACAAACTAGTAGAAATAAGAACGCAAACACAAAATAAAATGTTTAGTATATGGAATAGTTGATAGACATAGCAACAAACTAGTAGAAATAAGAACACAAACACAACAAATGTTTAGTATATGGAATAGTGGATAGACATAGCAACAAACTAGTAGAAATAAGAACACAAACACAATATAAAATGTTTAGTATATGGAATAGTGGATAGACATAGCAACAAACTAGGAGAAATAAGAACGCAAACACAAAATAAAATGTTTAGTATATAGAATAGTGGATAGACATAGCAACAAACTAGTAGAAATAATAACACAAACACAAAATAAAATGTTTAGTATATGGAATAGTGGATAGACATAGCAACAAACTAGTAGAAATAAGAACGCAAACACAAAATAAAATGTTTAGTATATGAAATAGTTGATAGACATAGCAACAAACTAGTAGAAATAAGAACGCAAACACAAAATAAAATATTTAGTATATGGAATAGTGGATAGACATAGCTACAAACTAGTAGAAATAAGAACACAGAAACAAAATAATATGTTTAGTATATGAAATAGTGGATAGACATAGCAACAAACTAGTAGAAATAAGAACGCAAACACAAAATAAAATGTTTAGTATATGGAATAGTGGATAGACATAGCAAAAAATTAGTAGAAATAAGAACGCAAACACAAAGTAAAATGTTTAGTATATGGAATAGTCGATAGACATAGCAACAAACTAGTAGAAATAAGAACGCAAACACAAAATAAAATGTTTAGTATATGGAATAGTTCATAGACAGCAAAAAACTAGTAGAAATAAGAACACAAACACAAAATAAAATGTTTAGTATATGGAATAGTCGATAGACATAGCAACAAACTAGTAGAAATAAGAACGCAAACACAAAATAAAATGTTTAGTATATGGAATAGTTGATAGACATAGCAACAAACTAGTAGAAATAAGAACACAAACACAAAAAATGTTTAGTATATGGAATAGTGGATAGACATTGCAAAAAATTAGTAGAAATAAGAACGCAAACACAAAATAAAATGTTTAGTATATGGAATAGTTGATAGACATAGCAACAAACTAGTAGAAATAAGAACACAAACAAAAAAAAATGTTTAGTATATGGAATAGTGGATAAACATAGCAAAAAATTAGTAGAAATAAGAACGCAAACACAAAATAAAATGTTTAGTATATGGAATAGTTGATAGACATAGCAACAAACTAGTAGAAATAAGAACACAAACACAAAAAATGTTTAGTATATGGAATAGTGGATAGACATAGCAAAAAATTAGTAGAAATAAGAACGCAAACACAAAATAAAATGTTTAGTATATGGAATAGTGGATAGACATAGCAAAAAATTAGTAGAAATAAGAACGCAAGCACAAAATAAAATGTTTAGTATATGGAATAGTCGATAGACATAGCAAAAAATTAGTAGAAACAAGAACACAAACACAAAATAAAATGTTTTAGTATATGGAATAGTGGATAGACATAGCAAAAAATTAGTAGAAATAAGAACGCAAACACAAAATAAAATGTGTAGTATATGGAATAGTTGATAGACATAGCAACAAACTAGTAGAAATAAGAACGCAAACACAAAATAAAATGTGTAGTATATGGAATAGTTGATAGACATAGCAACAAACTAGTAGAAATAAGAAGGCAAACACAAAATAAAATGTTTAGTATATAGACATAGCAACAAACTAGTAGAAATAAGAACACAAACACAAAAAATGTTTAGTATATGGAATAGTGGATAGACATAGCAAAAAATTAGTAGAAATAAGAACGCAAACACAAAGTAAAATGTTTAGTATATGGAATAGTCGATAGACATAGCAACAAACTAGTAGAAATAAGAACGCAAACACAAAATAGATGTTTAGTATATGGAATAGTTCATAGACAGCAAAAAACTAGTAGAAATAAGAACACAAACACAAAATAAAATGTTTAGTATATGGAATAGTCGATAGACATAGCAACAAACTAGTAGAAATAAGAACGCAAACACAAAATAAAATGTTTAGTATATGGAATAGTTGATAGACATAGCAACAAACTAGTAGAAATAAGAACACAAACACAAAAAATGTTTAGTATATGGAATAGTGGATAGACATAGCAACAAACTAGTAGAAATAATAACACAAACACAAAATAAAATGTTTAGTATATGGAATAGTGGATAGACATAGCAACAAACTAGTAGAAATAAGAACGCAAACACAAAATAAAATGTTTAGTATATGAAATAGTGGATAGACAATACAACAAACTAGTAGAAATAAGAACACAAACACAAAATAAAATGTTTTAGTATATGGAATAGTGGATAGACATAGCAACAAACTAGTAGAAATAAGAACACAAACACAAAAAATGTTTAGTATATGGAATAGTGGATAGACATAGCAAAAAATTAGTAGAAATAAGAACGCAAACACAAAATAAAATGTTTAGTATATGGAATAGTGGATAGACATAGCAAAAAATTAGTAGAAATAAGAACGCAAGCACAAAATAAAATGTTTAGTATATGGAATAGTGGATGGACATAGCAACAAACTAGTAGAAACAAGAACACAAACACAAAATAAAATGTTTTAGTATATGGAATAGTGGATAGACATAGCAAAAAATTAGTAGAAATAAGAACGCAAACACAAAATAAAATGTGTAGTATATGGAATAGTCGATAGACATAGCAACAAACTAGTAGAAATAAGAACGCAAACACAAAATAAAATGTGTAGTATATGGAATAGTTGATAGACATAGCAACAAACTAGAAGAAATAAGAAGGCAAACACAAAATAAAATGTTTAGTATATAGACATAGCAACAAACTAGTAGAAATAAGAACACAAACACAAAAAATGTTTAGTATATGGAATAGTGGATAGACATAGCAACAAACTAGTAGAAATAAGAACACAAACACAAAAAATGTTTAGTATATGGAATAGTGGATAGACATAGCAAAAAATTAGTAGAAATAAGAACGCAAACACAAAATAAAATGTTTAGTATATGGAATAGTCGATAGACATAGCAACAAACTAGTAGAAATAAGAACGCAAACACAAAATAAAATGTTTAGTATATAGAATAGTGGATAGACATAGCAAAAAATTAGTAGAAATAAGAACGCAAACACAAAATAAAATGTTTAGTATATGGAATAGTCGATAGACATAGCAACAAACTAGTAGAAATAAGAACGCAAACACAAAATAAAATGTTTAGTATATGGAATAGTTGATAGACATAGCAACAAACTAGTAGAAATAAGAACACAAACACAACAAATGTTTAGTATATGGAATAGTGGATAGACATAGCAACAAACTAGTAGAAATAAGAACACAAACACAATATAAAATGTTTAGTATATGGAATAGTGGATAGACATAGCAACAAACTAGGAGAAATAAGAACGCAAACACAAAATAAAATGTTTAGTATATAGAATAGTGGATAGACATAGCAACAAACTAGTAGAAATAATAACACAAACACAAAATAAAATGTTTAGTATATGGAATAGTGGATAGACATAGCAACAAACTAGTAGAAATAAGAACGCAAACACAAAATAAAATGTTTAGTATATGAAATAGTGGATAGACATAGCAACAAACTAGTAGAAATAATAACACAAACACAAAATAAAATGTTTAGTATATGGAATAGTGGATAGACATAGCAACAAACTAGTAGAAATAAGAACGCAAACACAAAATAAAATGTTTAGTATATGAAATAGTTGATAGACATAGCAACAAACTAGTAGAAATAAGAACGCAAACACAAAATAAAATATTTAGTATATGGAATAGTGGATAGACATAGCTACAAACTGGTAGGAATAAGAACACAGAAACAAAATAATATGTTTAGTATATGAAATAGTGGATAGACATAGCAACAAACTAGTAGAAATAAGAACGCAAACACAAAATAAAATGTTTAGTATATGGAATAGTGGATAGACATAGAAACAAACAAGTAGAAATAAGAACACAAACACAAAATAAAATGTTTAGTATATGAAATAGTTGATAGACATAGCAACAAACTAGTAGAAATAAGAACACAAACACAAAATTAAATGTTTAGTATATGGAATAGTGGATAGACATAGCAACAAACTAGTAGAAATAATAACGCAAACACAAAATTAAATGTTTAGTATATGGAATAGTGGATAGACATAGCAACAAACTAGTAGAAGTAAGAACGCAAACACAAAATAAAATGGTTAGTATGTGGATCAGTTGATAGACATAGTAACAAACTAGTAGAAATGAGAACACAAACACAAAATAAAATGTTTAGTATATAGAATAGTCGATAGACATAGCAACAAACTAGTAGAAATAAGAACGCAAACACAAATAAAATGTTTAGTATATTGAATAGTTGATAGACATAGCAACAAACTAGTAGAAATAAGAACACAAACACAAAATAAAATGTTTAGTATATGGAATAGTGGATAGACATAGCAAAAAATTAGTAGAAATAAGAACGCAAATACAAAATAAAATGTTTAGTATATGGAATAGTTGATAGACATAGCAACAAACTAGTAGAAATAAGAACGCAAACACAAAATAAAATGTTTAGTATATGGAATAGTGGATAAACATAGCAACAAACTAGTAGAAATAAGTACACAACCACAAAATAAAATGTTTAGTATATGGAATAGTGGATAGACATAGAAGCAAACTAGTTGAAATAAGAACGCAAAACAAAATAAATCGTTTAGTATACGAAAAGTGGATAGACATAGCAACAAACTAGTAGTAATAAGAACACAAACACAAAATAACATTTTTAGTATATGGAATAGTGGATAGACATAGCAACAAACTAGTAGAAATAATAACGCAAACACAATATAAAATATTTAGTATATGGAATAGGTGATAGATATAGCAACAAACTAGTAGAAATAAGAACACAAACACAAAATAAAATGTTTAGTATATGGAATAGTGGATAGACATAGCAACAAACTAGTAGAAATAAGAACGCAAACACAAAATAAAATGTTTAGTATATGGAATAGTGGATAGACATAGCAACAAACTAGTAGAAATAAGAACACAAACACAAAATAAAATGTTTAGTATATGGAATAGTGGATAGACATAGCAACAAACTAGTAGAAATAAGTACAAATACACAAAATAAAATGTTTAGTATATGGAATAGTGGATAGACATAGCAACAAACTAGTAGAAATATGAACACAGGCACAAAATAATGTTTAGTATATGGAATAGTGGATAGACATAGCAAGAAACTAGTAGAAATAAGAACACAAACACAAAATAAAATGTTTAGTATATGGAATAGGTGATAGACATAGCAACAAACTAGTAGAAATAAGAACACAAACACAAAATAAAATGTTTAGTATATGGAATAGTGGATAGACATAGCAACAAACTAGTAGAAATAAGTACAAATACACAAAATGAAATGTTTAGTATATGGAATAGTGGATAGACAGCAAGAAACTAGTAGAAATAAGAACACAAACACAAAATAAAATGTTTAGTATATGGAATAGTGGATAGACATAGCAAGAAACTAGTAGAAATAAGAACACAAACACAAAATAAAATGTTTAGTATATGGAATAGGTGATAGACATAGCAACAAATTAGTAGAAATAAGAACACAAACACAAAATAAAATGTTTAGTATATGGAATAGTGGATAGACATAGCAACAAACTAGTAGAAATAAGTACAAATACACAAAATAAAATGTTTCGTATATGGAATAGGCGATAGACATAGCAACAAACTAGTAGAAATAAGAACACAGACACAAAATAATGTTTTAGTATATGGAATAGTGGATAGACATAGCAAGAAACTAGTAGAAATAAGAACACAAACACAAAATAAAATGTTTAGTATATGGAATAGTTGATAGACAGCAAGAAACTAGTAGAAATAAGAACACAAACACAAAATAAAATGTTTAGTATATGGAATAGTGGATAGACATAGCAACAAACTAGTAGAAATAAGAACACAAACACAAAATAAAATGTTTAGTATATGGAATAGTGGATAGACATAGCAACAAACTAGTAGAAATAAGTACAAATACACAAAATAAAATGTTTCGTATATGGAATAGTCGTTAGACATAGCAACAAACTAGTAGAAATAAGAACACAGACACAAAATAATGTTTAGTATATGGAATAGTGGATAGACATAGCAACAAACTAGTAGAAATAAGAACACAGACACAAAATAATGTTTAGTATATGGAATAGTGGATAGACATAGCAAGAAACTAGTAGAAATAAGAACACAGACACAAAATAATGTTTAGTATATGGAATAGTGGATAGACAGCAAGAAACTAGTAGAAATAAGAACACAGACACAAAATAATGTTTAGTATATGGAATAGTGGATAGACATAGCAAGAAACTTGTAGAAATAAGAACACAAACACAAAATAAAATGTTTAGTATATGGAATAGTGGATAGACATAGCAACAAACTAGTAGAAATAAGAACACAAACACAAAATAAAATGTTTTAGTACATGGAATAGTGGATAGACATAGCAACAAACTAGTAGAAATAAGTACAAATACACAAAATAAAATGTTTCGTATATGGAATAGTCGTTAGACATAGCAACAAACTAGTAGAAATAAGAACACAGACACAAAATAATGTTTAGTATATGGAATAGTGGATAGACATAGCAAGAAACTAGTAGAAATAAGAACACAGACACAAAATAATGTTTAGTATATGGAATAGTGGATAGACAGCAAGAAACTAGTAGAAATAAGAACACAGACACAAAATAATGTTTAGTATATGGAATAGTGGATAGACATAGCAAGAAACTTGTAGAAATAAGAACACAAACACAAAATAAAATGTTTAGTATATGGAATAGTGGATAGACATAGCAACAAACTAGTAGAAATAAGAACGCAAACACAAAATAAAATGTTTAGTATATGGAATAGTGGATAGACATAGCAATAAACTAGTAGAAATCAGAACGCAGGCACAAACACAAAATAAAATGTTTAGTATATGGAATAGTTGATAGACATAGCAACAAACTAGTAGAAATAAGAACACAAACACAAAATAAAATGTTTAGTATATGAAATAGTGGATAGACATAGCGACAAATAAGTAGAAATAAGAACGCAAACACAAAATAAAATGTTTAGATAAATAATATTTAGTTTCATTAGATACTTCCACTTTTTTTTTTACTTTAATCTACCCCAAACAAGACACATTGCGATTGAAATGTAAGGGACTATTGTGATTAGGGATAAGATTCTAAGTGGGGAGTTGGGCAGCAAGATGTTTGTTGACATAACATTTAAATTTCTGTATGTTGTTACTGTTGGGGAAACAGGGAGCAGGAACGGAATTCGAATGGTAAGCCGTCCGAGGAAAGAAGCTATCAGAGTAGAAAATATAGGGACCTCTACAATGAAGGAGTGGGATTTAGCAGATAGTCATGTCGGTCAGGTGTATTTTCATTTCGAGTGTACACGTGCAATAAGTTCATTGGAACACATTCCGTAGAAGTACTTATAAAAAAGGCACAGCAATGCAACAGGGGCTTCAGCTTGGCAGATAGATTAGACATTCTTTTTTACACCCTATCTAAGAAGGAGAGGCTAGTGGTTAGTGCACCAGCCCAGATGTGGTAACAGTACTCCATGCATGTGTAGCCTCCCTTCGTCCTGTATAGACGGGTATTTCAACTTGTGCAGGTTGTTGAATTTCGTATTTTCTTGCCTTCCCATGAAGGCAGAGTTAGACACAAGGTCGGTTTTTAATGTGACAAAACCCCCAGTTCTCCAAAAAGGGGAACTCTGGATTGAAACAAAAATCAAAATTGCCTCAGTCAGTGAAGGAGAAATCCTTCACTGACTGAGGACAGAAAACGTGAAGTGTAGTATCAGAACAGATACTACACTATGCACTAGGTCGATTAAAAAGAAAAATACTTCCTTATCAGGAAGAGAGAGAAAGTGTTGAAGTGGAGGGGGGTAGATCTAAATGTGCCTACTTGCTACAGCAAGTAGGCACTGTCCAATAGAAGTTGACATTTACAAGCTCAACGCAATCAAGGGTAACATCTACATGGCTGTCAGTAAAAGAATATGCTTTTGTAAGGTAACTGTGTTTTGGTAGCAGTGACATAGATCAACCTGGGTGTGTATGTTTAAGTTTTGAAAGGGGAAAGGTTAGGTCGATGAGAATGTTTCCTTGCATAGAAGATGTCTTTGTCAACTCGCCAAAAGTAGACAAGCCTCTTGATGGACAGCAATTAGATTTGTTTTTTAATTTAAAAAAAAACCCTCTGTCGTTTCTTCTGAAAAAGTACCTAGCTCCAAACATGTGTTCGTCAATGTCTTCCCTCAGACTTGTCGTCATCAGGAATTTCCTTAGCTTACATTTAAACCTCCTGAATAGTCAGAATAAACAATTCTTACCCTGTGTTATATATATATATATACCCAGTTTGTCAGCAAGGAAGAGACAAACACAACACAGCTTTGAATTATTTGGATTATTTGAACTACTGTTCTCATCTTGAATGTTATTTTCACAACGTTTTGGCTGATGTAACCTCCGACCATCTTCAGGTGCATCTTGTCGAACTCGGGAACCTGTACGGAATTTCGAACCAAACTCTTATTTAATCCATAGAGGTAGCTTGCTCTTGTTCTGTCAGCCATGGCCGAGTAGAAGTCTTAATTAATTCGTAATGGTATTCTTAATATATATATATATATATATATATATAATTTGTGAGTTCTTATAAAAATATATATTTAAGTATATACTCCTTATAATATCCGAAAATGCAGAAATTTAAAACTAATGTAAACATACATCTCGCTGCGCAGATCCCAATTTAGGTAGACCCCCCCCCCCAACCTTCTCCCCTTTTCTTTCTTCTCAGTAGCCCCTTACGTATATAGTGATGGCCTGCCTTGTTTGGGGTGAACTATGTTTAAAAAAAAAAAAATATATATATATATATACTAGCAGTGCTACCCAGCATTTCAGAAAACAAAACCATATTTAGGCGAAGTAGGAGAGTAATTTTGTTTTAATGGCTTTTTCTATATGAGTTTAAGTAAAAATCAAAACTGTTACATCTTCTTTTGTCTAAAATCAAATAGTATCATCACTTTTACATATTACGAATGTCATTGTTTATAAAAGGTTTGTTTAAATTGTATAAATATTGTTTTACCGGTTTTATGAAAAATTAATCATAGAAATAATTTATCTATTTTCTAATATTGTATCAGTCACTAAAAAGTAAATATTTGTTTATTCTCTTTTCGTAAAAGTAGAAAAACTGCACCAGCACCATAACATCTAAATGTCTTTGAGTTGAAATTTTCATACCGCTTGATGAATAAATTAATAATGAGAATAATATTGTAAAAGATGTTGAAAAGTAAATATTCGTTTTTACCCTAGTGTGTATAATGTACTATTGTATGTTTATTATATGTTTATTGTTTATAAAAAAACATGTTTTTTTTTGTAAATGAGTTGTTTGTTTATATGTGTTTTAAAGAAAGATACATTACAATTTTGTGGGGGAGTTAAATAGATATTAATAAAACTACCATAAAAAATCCAGTCTTCAGGATTAAGAAGTCTATGTTATTAATGGCACAGAAGGTAGTGACAGCTGTCTTTATCATTTCATTAAAAAACATTTAAATTAGTTGTATTAAATGAGAATTTTTGTTTTCTATTATGATAAACAACTAATTTTAAGAAATAAGCATTTTAATTTTTCTGTTAAGTGTTTATCTGAAAGCTGACATAAATAGAGAAATGTATATATTTTAAAAATATGAGTAGCTTATGTTGTGTAGGTGATTAGTGAAAGTACTTTTAACAATCTTCATAGCTGGAATAAGTATTTTTGAAAGAAACTAAATCAATATTTTCATGTTAAGAACGTGGTGCAAGGATAAAAAGAAAAATTAGCTAGTCAGAATCAAATATCCATTTGTCAGATTCAACTCTATTTTTTAAAATAATTTGAGAAATAGACAGGTTTCACTTTATTAAATAGACTAGCTGTACCTACCTGGCACTGCCTGGGATTCTTAATACTTTAATTTTTGTTTATTTTTTATATTTTTATTATTATTTTGTAGCCAGTAATGACTTTCTATACGACAGTCTAAATACTTCTCCAAAAAGAATAAACTGGCTTTTTCATTTACGAAGAAACCAAAATGCATTCAGATCGATTCGTCTTAAAATTTTCATTTTTCCTTCTGGTTTTATTTAAAGCCAGAAATTAATTTCTATTCCACAGGTTAAATGTTTCCCAATAAAGAATACACTGAAATGTAGACTGTTTTATTTAATTGCAAAATTAAATAAATTATTTAAATATGATGTTAAAAATTTCATATTATTTTATCTTATTTCATTGTTGATTGTCATAAATAATCAATGGAAAGTATACAAAAGAAATCCCGTGCAATTCATGTAGATGTGAGAAACATATCCACGATTATTTAGTCATATAGAGATTTAAAATCATAAAAATGAACAATCCTTTTTTCACTGTTTCACCCTATTTTTATCCAAAATATTTTAATAAACTAAATGTTTTTATGAATATATATTTTTTGAAAGTTAAATCTAAACAATGTGATGTAGCTGGGTTGGTAATGTGCAACTAAATACAAAAGTATAATGAAACTATGTTTGGATATGAATTTCGAATGAACAGTTGAAATGCAGCCAAATCATATTTGCATTTCGCTTGTTCACGAATAAAAGAATCTAATTGATATCCAAATAAAGTGGTCAAAACAACTTTCGAATTGTCAGCTCTTAAAAATGCTGCAAATAGTAAAAGACACAAAGTTATTGCAGACAATGGCTGTTCGCAATCCACCAACATCTGTTATGTGTATACGTTTCTACTATTTATCGCAGAGAATAGTCACAAAATTGTTGACTGAATATGTGAGTGAGCTAAAAAAATAACAGAAAAGGAAATGACCAGTGCATTACTTACAAAGTCATCACTAAAGTAAATGATCCAATCTATTTTTTCTAATGTATTATGACATGAGGATTAACCCAAAAACCTATAAAAACAATATACGTAGAGAGAAGTTCATTCCTACCAAATGTGAGCTTTCTATTTCCAATGGTTTGAGTGTACATAGACATGCACACACATCTTTGAGTTGTTGTTGAGCGCTTACTTCGCACTCAAAAAACAATGGATACCCTCTGAAAGGGTGCCTGCGTGATGAGGAGTTTATGGGGAAGCAAGTGTTGCACAATCAAAAATCGCACCTCCTGACCTCGCATTGCTCAAGTCTGGTGGGAAAGAGAAATCTAATATGTAATAGCAATAAATACTTATGGGTGGAAAGCTATTGTTTTATTAATTACTAGTGGGACTTGTTCTGGCATTGCACGGGATTGAATGATGAACCATAACAAAAAGAAAATGTTTCTCTTTGTTGTTTATATAAATAATAGAAAAAATATATTAGTGGTAACAATAAGGAATGAAAACGAATAAAAAGGAAAAAAAGAAACTATAATATAAAATAATTATTAACGAATAATAATGATAATAATTAATAATATTAAAAGTATCAAATTATATTAAAAAAACCCAAAAGAATACAAGAACAGACACGACTGCGTGGAGAAAGCGGTACACTGGGAACTATGCAAACGACTGGATTTCGAACACTCAGATAAATGGTACAAACATAAACTAAGGACAGTATTGGAAAATGAAAACCACAAAATCCTCTGAGACATAGAGGTACAAACAGATAAACTCATGCAAGCAAGGATGTCATAATAGTCAACAAGAAGGAAAAATCCTGCCAAATCGCAGACAACAGTGAAGATCAAGGAGACGGAAAAACAAAGCAAATACACGGAACTCGTCAGAGAATTGAGGGGTATATGGAGCATGAAGAAAGTCAGTATAATACCAATAATCGTAGGAGCACTAGGGACAGTCCCCAAAAAACTGGAAAAAAGACTAGGAGAAATTGGAATCAAAGGGATCACTGAGACCATACAAACGACGTCAATGATCAAAACAGCTGCAATCCTTGAATGTGGAAACCAACCCACATAAGCTGTGAATGGTAACCAGTCACACGGATGTTACAATAGGAAGAAAACAAAACCACAGGAAGAACACCACCACACGAATCAAGGAAAAGAAACTGCAAGAAGTCTTATAAACTACCCTATCCCCACCCCAAAAGAAGTGATGGCACCAGCCTCGGCCGATACTACACAAAGTAGTCGTGAAGGGTCAAGGAGGATGGGAAGACAGAGAGCATTAACCAGACTTCCACTGGAAGAGTGTGGAGAGTGCTGGGACCTTGGGGAGGCTTATTGCCACCCAAATCCCGGAAGAGACCAATAGTTGTTACCAGCAAGAAATCAATTGTAGGTGGCTATTGTGATACCGCAAAGTCATTTGCAGTGGTTATCGAAAAGAGGTGGAGAGTACTGAAAATCTGGGGAGGCTTGTCGTCACTCAGACTCCAGGGAACACTACCGGTTGTTGTCGGTGAGCAATCACTGATGATGACTTGTGTGAGCACTCCTAATTAGTACAAATAATAATAAGTACATGAGTATATGCTAAGAATCAATAAAAAATATTTTTTTTTAATCACAATGTGTCACCTCTCTCTTTTATCAATCTATCTTTGTCACTGTATATTTATTTATTTTAAAATAAGAAATTAAGAAATTTTTTATGAAGTGCTTAAACTCACGCTCTGACAGTAAGAAAAATGTATCCACTTTAACATTACTCCCACCCGAGCAAAATATAAGGAAAAAAATGAATCGGAATAAATTTTATTTGTGCCAATAACATAGTGGGGAAAACTAAGGAAAAAATAGGCTAGCCCAAATGAAATAGCGATATATCAGATGGGTTGCTATTTGAGTCTGACTTTGAAAATCTGACTAACATTTTTTTATCAATATAGAAGATAACCTCTTTGGGAATCTCCAATTTTAATTAATAATTCCATTTCAAATTTAAATTAAAAGAAAAATAAATACATGTATATACAAATATCTACAATCTCACAGAATATCTAATAGGAATATATAGATGAAATTCACTTAAATATTTCATCAGAAATCAAAAAAAAAAAAAAATTCCTGGTTAATTCATTTTTTTTGCTTGTGCAGTACATTAAAAAACTAAACTGAATGTTTATTTTTAAAATGCTTTACACTTATGCTATTTTTAACTTGATAAGGTAATTTGTTCCCAAAAGATATACTCTATTTGCGGGACCCCGTGGACATTTCACGTGGCAATCTGTATAATTTACTGTTAAAAATAATATTTATTTTGAAATAATAAATCTCTCTCAAGGTTAACACTTAAGAAGAAAGGACTCTTTCTTTTTCCATAAAAATAATTATCATTGTCAGCTAAATATTCTTTAAATAAATTAAACAAATATGTTTCTTCTTTCTTTCTTTAAAATTGTAGCAATTTAATTCTTTTTAAAACAATAAATATTCTGTCTTACCGTAAGAATAATTGCAATAATTGATTCTTCAAATCAATAAAACGAATGCTACTTTTTGAAATGTATTTATTTAAAATTGTACTGTTTTCGTCGACGAAATTGACATATGATTTTGGAACAATTCATTTTAAAATGAGTAAAGTCGGAATTTTTTACCTTAGCGACATCAGATTAATCACCAATCACCATATTGATCAGACGATCTTATCTTTTTAATGTGTCTGAAAGATGATAACATATGTGCAGACATATGAAATTCCTTTCTTTTTTTTACTGCCCCCTCTCTGTTTCACCCCATAATATAGTTGGAAGTAGCTAGCATTTGGGAAAACTATCTGGATTAGTGTTTAAATTTTATTAAAATCAAATATATGTATTTGAAGTTTTAAGGGGTTCTTCCCCATAAGTCACTTAAGGAGGTGGACACGTAGAGATTTTGCAAATAGAGGGGAAAGTAGAGATTCGGGGCTACTTCCATTGGCTTCAACAGAATTTCATGCATATGATTTAAATTTCATCAAAATAGGATATATTTGAAGTTTTAAGGGAGGTTTAGCTCCCATAACACTGTTAGGAACTAGACTTAGAGATTCAGAACCACTTCCATTGTTTTCCCCGGAAATATAATATAATAATAATGGCGTGTTTAATGTAGAATATTGCTGAAGAAGTTGTCATCAAAGGAACGAATAGAAATAATTAGCACGATGGACTAATTTGACTTGTCACCACTACGAAAAATAAACAAAAGTGAAAAAATGACCACCATTTGGCAGCTTACGTTTTCAAGATTTTATATTAGAAAATGAATGAAAAAGTAATTTATTAAGAATGTTGTTATGTAAATGTATGTTATATAATTAAATTTAAAAAATGTATTTTGATATTTTAGATATTAGAAATTCAAACATTTTGAAATAGGCCTGAGTTCTGGTCCTTAGAAACACTATACATTGACCTTTAGTATAGAATGCCATGACATTAGACACAAATTAGTCATCATCATCATCATCCTATTTGGTTTAATATTCGTTTTACATGCTGGCAGGCATTGGACAGCTTTTAGAAATTGATTTCCAAATTACTCTACTCTGACCAGGTCTTTATTTGTCCCTCTTTCTCACAAGTCAATTTTTATCATTTCCTCCCATGTTTTCCTTGAATGTTGAACTGAGCCTGCTACCTCAGCTGTTCTACATCTACTAACCCAAGAACTCTCATCCATTCTTTCAACATGATCATACCATCGAAGTCTCCTCTTCTGCACACATCTTTCAATATTGTCCAGATTGAATATTTCTCTGAGGTTATCACATCTAAACTTCTCTTTAAGACTCACATTACACACCCATCGTATCATTCTGATATCATTTCTCTCCATGTAACACATGTCCTCAACCCTCATTGGCCATGTTTCACTTCCATACATCATCACATTGTGTACACATGCTTGATAGACACTTCCCTTGGTCGACAGTGTTAATGCTCTACTGGTTAGTAGTAGTAGAAGTTCCCTGAATTTATTCCATCCACTCCTAACCTTTGCAATCATACTAGCACCAGCTGCACCCTTGGCCCTGTTTTATAAAACAAGTCACGTAAGTTGATCGAATGATTTGCTGGTCAGTTCGCAGAGGTCACTAACAACTTGTGTTGGTTGAATGTCAGTAAGATTATGTTGCACTTCTCACACATTTTGGAGTGAGCAGTGACCTTTTGATAATCAGTGTTTGCCAATGTTTTGAAAGAATTTGTCTCCCCCTGTACAGTGCTGTTCTGAAATCTAATAAACGTAGAGTAAGACACAAGGTCGATTTTTAATTGGGGAAAATCCAGCTCCCCAAAAAGGGGCACTGGAGTGGGACAAAAATTAAAATTGCCTAGAAGGACCCTCTTTCAGAAAAGATGAAGTGCAGTAACAGAACAGATGCTGCATCTTGTTTCCAGCAGTCATTCATCAATGTTTTGCATGATTTGTCTCCCTGAACTGGTGTTCAGTGAAAAATCCTTACAAATGTAAACAAAATCCCATTACCCACTTCCCCTCACAAAAATATGTGAAAAACATGACGCAAACACACAACTTTGACTGTTCATAAAGTTTGATTTCAACAGCTAACACATTAAATCTTCTTAATATGATTCATAGCACATTAGAGATTTGGCTAGATTTTTCTTTTAACAGTAAATCAACAAAAAACACTCAGATTTGAACCATGTAAAAACAAACGAAACACAATTTAATAATAATGAAAAGATTTTTTTAGTATTTCATTTATTAAAGTTGACAACTTTAAACCCTATATTAAATTATTATTGACGAGTGGCCCTTTTTTTTAAGATGGGATTATCTTTATATACACAATATCACACACTTCAAATTTAAAAAATACCAACAATTTTTCATCTAAAAAATAAATCGCCCATCACCCGAAATAGTAACTTTACTTGACGTAGCCTGAAAAAAAAACTATTAATGACACAAGAGAAAGAATTGTAGATTTATGAAGAGAAAAAGTTATTTTTCTGTATGCAAATTTTATCAAAATAACGCAGAAAATAAACAAGATATCGCAAGATGAAATTGAAGGGAATTTATCTATATTTACCAGTTTTCATACCCTAAACTATTTATTCTTAAGTTTTTTTTTACCAGGGATTGAACTCACAACCTCTAGGTAGAATTACCAATGCTATGTGAGAAATATCATCCAAGGAGTTGTCACCAAGATGATCCTAAGTAACCAAAAATTCAAAATCATACCTTGTACTCACCAGAATCATCCTTTGTGCACGTGTGTTGTCCCTTCAAAGACTGACATCATTTCATTAGCTGTAATAAAAAGCCAGCCATCAGACAAGCTTCTTAAATTGATTATTCAGTTAATTAATTCAACAGGATCTTAGAAGATGAATGATTTGTCTTAAGTTACTTTACCATGGATTGAACTCACATCTTCCAGATAGAATTAATTCTATAATATTTCTTAATCAATGCCTTTATGCACTAGGCTATGTGTTTAGAAGGCTGGAGAGTATACTGACTGAAGCATTCAATTCGCAGAGCTTAGAAAAATATGCTTGTCTCCTTTAAAATCACAATGGGTAGGATGCTATATTCAGGAACAAAGACCACAATGACGATTTAAACTTTAGCTATATTTTATTTATTTCACTAATGGATAGCCATTTCCATAACTAATAGTTGCTTCCAGGCTATTTTCAGAGAGGGCATGAGAGGTCTAAGCATCCCTATTTACCAGAATATTACTATAAAAGCCCACCACATTAAAAAAAAAGTAAAATGGAAAGACAGAGTGCCCAACACTGAGGTCTTGTTTCAAGTAGGTCTGTTCAGCATGTTCACACTGCTCAGACAGTGCAGACTATGTTAGTTGGGTCACGTACACCATATGCCAGTTAACCGCATCCCCAAAGATCTCTTGTATGGAGAGCTGATCTCTGGAAGGAGACCCACCAGACGGCCACAGCTGTGGTACTACGATGTCGTGAAGTGCAATATGGAGGCTGTAGACATACACACAGTCCTGGGAGAGCCTGGCAGCCAACTGATCCAAATAAAGAGGAACCCTGACCAAACACCTTAAGTCATGGGCGGAGAAGCTGACACATGTTGCCACAGAGAGGCAGGCTCGCAGAAAGCAAAGTGTCAGCTCCAGCAGACCAGGGACAGAACACACATGTGACCTTTGCTGCAGAAACTATCATTCCCACATCGACCAGGCGTTGCTATTCCAGCCAGACAGACAACTGGGATGCTACTCATGGTTAACCTTGACCAATGGAGGCCTACTACATAACGATTTCTTAACTAAGATTTTTGCCACAACTGAAAACTAGAGATGGGACGATTCCAATATTTTTCCGATTCCGATACAATTACAAATTCTGATTCTAAAATCACCTAAAAAGTAAATATTAATTATTTCTTTTTAGGGAGATTTAGCGGAGAGCCCTCATTAAGAAGTTTATAAAATAAAAAATAAAATTATATTTACATTTAAAAATGTAAATATAATTTTATTTTTTATTTTACAAACTTCTTAATGTTTTCTCTTTATATATTGTATCCAAGATTTTGATAAACTTGTGAGATTTTCATCTATATTTTTTACTTCTGTCATTTATCCGATTTATCAACCTGTGCCATTTTTACTGGTGGCATTTTTATCGGGACATTTATTCGGTGCTATTTTTACCTAAATTCGTTATTATGATCTCTAAATTTTAGTTTTACTGCTAGTTTAAAATCAATAAATATTGATCATTTTATCATTAGTACCAGCAATAAAAAATTAAGTTTCAAACAATGAAATAAAAATTAAAAGACTCGTTTTTGGAATCGAAAATTTGGCTTAAAATTTACCCATTCCGATACCCCAAAAAGTTTAGTTATTCTGATTCTCGATTTTGATTCCAATTAATCGTCCCAACACTACTGAAAACCAACTTCAAATCCTTTCCCATGTCACATGATCCAGCTAATCAATCAGCTATCTATTAGCATAAGAGATAGAAAGAGTAACAGCCATTATGTCTGACAGAGAAAGTATCAAATGTGAGTCATCAGGCTAGTGTCACACCATAAAGTCAGAATACCTCAAGAAAAAATCTTTATAATAAAAATTGTATGGCTGCATTTTTCCCCACGCCGAACATGTAACTGATAGCAAAACAAACTATAACAGTTATCATGACTGTTTAAATTTAAATTCTAAAAATATACTGAACAGTGATAAGATTTCTATCTCATTTTATAACTTGTTTATTTATTATATGTATCTTATTTTAAATAAGTATCTCATTTTAATGTTAAACAAGCAAAAATGATATATATCATGGCAGCACAAAATACTAAGGCGAATAGAAATAAAGAAAGAAATATATCATTTGCATTGTTAGATTAAGCCACTTACTTGAGTAGGGCTTCGAAAATTGAAAATAAGAAAAATAAAGATTACACACCACTCAATAAGTCCCGGGCCTGACATATAAATAGAGCCACTAATAAAAAAAATCCATATGAATTTTATAAAGTACTAACCTTCAAATGGTATGTGTCGAAATTTGAGCATATTCAGATTGATAGTTTACAAATTACAGTTATTTAGATGAAGCTACTGTTGAAAATATTCAAAGCAATGAAAAAATCTGAATTTTTTGCTTTCTGATGGGGGAAAATACTGTTCAAGCAAAGCAATAGCTTGATAAGTGTTATTCAGACCCTGCTCCATCGGAAACAACAGCTAAGAGGTGGTATGCTGACTTTAAACTATAAATATAGGTGGTTGACTAAAGGTGTCAGAATAAGAGAATCTTGCACCCATTCTAATAATTCTATGAGTATGTATAGTTTTAATTTAATTTAATGAACAAATAAGCATTTTTATTGTATTTATTGAATTAAATATACTAATTATGTGAAGAACTATCAAAAATGATAGAATAAATGAGTTATTTAATCTAATGTCCTTACTAACAAGGTTTTGGGTTAAAAAAATCATGAGGGTGGGCATAACATTTTTTGCTTATCCAAAAAAAACAAAGCAAAAAATAAAGAAAACCTAACACAGTGTAAATAGTGCCTAATAAAAGTGATAATTTTATACTAAATTTTCAAAACATAAATACATTTAGGGGCTGCATAATAGGTATAGGTGAAACATGTTTTGTTGTTATGAGTTTATGTTTTGCAATATCTTCGGCAATCAGCGGTGTGATGCATGTTAAGTTAACGAATGCACTATTTACATTATTTTTCGGTGCATGTCTTGAAATGTATATTAGTAATTTATGATCCCAATATACATTAGGAGAGGAAGAGTATACATGAAATACTTCAAAAATGAAAAGCAAATATTAATCAGGACTAAATACTTAAATCGAAAAAAGCAATCAAAATTAAAAATTTTCTTTCTAATAACACAGACAAATATATGTCCTATCTCACTAATGAAACACATTTTTCTATCTAACTTTTGCTAATAAAAGCTATCGAACACTAATATAGGGGATTGACTTTACTTTATATATTATATATATATATATATTGGTGAAGATTGTTCAAGAAGTGTTCAAAGTCGTGTTAGAATTAACATCACATTTAGTGACAGCTTTATTGTTAAAGTTGGAGTACATCAGGGTTCTGTACTGAGTCTGTTACTTTTCATTCGTGTCATAGATACGTTGTCCAAAGCATTCCGTACAGGGTTTTTCAGAAGAGATACTTTATGCTGATAATTTAGTGTTTGTCTGTGAAACAATGGAAGGTCTACTTGTTAAGTTAAAGACTTCAAGGAAATCTATAGAAAGTAAAGGTCTGAGAGTGAATGTTAGTAGGACCAAAGTGATGATCAATGGTTGTAGTGTTGGAAAGCCCCTAAAAAGAAGAAAATTCCCCTGCTCAGTTTGTGGAAAGGAACTTGAGAGCAACTCAATTTTTTGTGCTACTTGTAAGCATTGGGTACACAAGAAGTGCATTGGAATTACTGGTAGTTTGTGTGCAAGATGTGTAAGATAATGGAGACGAATGAGAACTCAAATGTGGAGAAAGTAGTTATTGATGTTGTTCAGAAGTTTTGTTACCTTGATAATACCATTACAGCACAAGTAGGAGTAGGTGCTAGTGTGATTGCAAAAGGTAAGAGTGGATGGAGTAAGTTCAGGGAACTTCTACCATTACTAACCAGCAGAGCGTTACTACTTTCGACCAAGGGAAGAGTCTATCAGGCATGTATACACAATGTGAAGTGTGAGGATGTATGGAAGTGAAACTTGGCCAATGAGAGTTGAGAACATGTGTTGCATAGAGAAAAAGTATATGAAATAATACGATGGATGTGTAATGTGAGTCTTAAAGACAGGCTTAGATTAGAAGACTTCAGAAGAAGATGTAATTAGGACAGTATAGAGAGAGATGTGTGCAGAACAAGAGGCTTCGATGTTATGGCCACATTGAAAGATTGGATTAAAGTTCTTGGGTTAGTAGATGTACAACAGTTGAGGTACAGGATCAATTCAGAGGGGAAGGTCAAGTAAAACATGAGAGAAAAATAATAAGGCCATCCTTGAGAGAAGGAGAAATAAATAACACCTTTTTTGATTACTTTGACGTTTTTTGGGGTGTGGTGTCTTTTGCAGATATTAATGGTTCAAAATATGTCTTATTATTAACCTGGGATAGGCATTGCAGTTAGTATATTTATAATTAATTTTGTTTCTAATCAATCATTTATAATGAGTGGTTTTCAACAAGTATCATTTGGGTTTTAATTAACTCTAACATGCCTTGACATTTGGGTTCAATTCTCAAAATTGTGTTGCTATTCTGAAAATCAGTTAAAAACCAGCGTGGGCGGACTTAAAGCAGTGCCTAAGTTTTTTTTGTTTTTGTTTTTTTTTTTCAGTTTTCTTATTATTAGTAAATTGATATTGACTAGATGCCAAACTTTCAAATTATCAGGTAAAAATTTAGAAAACTGTATTATTGTCAAAGTTTCCGACGGGGTGGGGGTCATTGTACCATTCAACCTTATAGTAAAACAATCCCCTAAAGGAACCGTTCTATAAGTTAGGAGTTTAAAATTTTATTTAATTTGTAAACCGTTTTTAATATTATCTTCTCTATATAAATGATCTTCCAGAGAATATTGTTCAGAAAATTAACATCTATGCTGATGATACCACTCTCTATTCTGGTGTTGCTTCTTGCCCATCTCCCTCGGATCAGTTGAAATATAAAGCTGATCTAGAAGTTGACCTGGGTTCAGTTGTGGATTGGAGTTCGAAATGGCTTGTTTCATTTAAACCAGTTAAGACCCAGCTGGTGTCTTTCAATCGTAGGCGTGTCCCTTTTCTTCCTGAGATTCTCATGGATGGCTCTGCTCTTGAGAAGAAATCGACTCTTAAACTTCTTGGTCTTTCTCTCATCAAATCTTTCTTGGAGTTCATACATTAGATCCATTGCTCTTTCTGCTTCTCGCTCCAAACATTTTCTCACACCTGAGTCTATTCTCTATCTCTACAAATCTACTATAAGACCATGTATGGAGTACTCTTGTCATATTTGGGCTGGTGAATCTCTGTTCCATTTGAGGTTTTTGATAAGGTGCAGAAACGTATCTGTAATTTGATTGGCCCTAGCTTTTCTTCTTCTCTGCACCCTCTCTCTCTCACAGACGTGATGTTGCTAGTCTCAGTCTTTTCTGTAAATATTATTATGGCATGTGTTCTTCAGAATTATGTGATCTATTCCCCGCTTCCTTTGTTTCAGCTCGTTTGACTTGTTGGTCTAGTGGTCTCCATCAATTCACTGTTTTGATACTTCATTGTAATACAGTTTCCTATTCCGGTAGCTTCTTTCCAAGAGCTGCAGGTTTGTGCAACTCTCTTCCTGCTGACTGTTCTCCTCCTACCTATAACCTTGGTCTTTTCAAGACTAAGGCCGATAGGCATCTCCTGTCTTTGCGATAATCATATTTCGTTCTTGTTATCTCCTTACATCAAGTGGCTTCATGCCTTGTCTGGAGCAATTTTCATTTTAAAAAAAAACGAGCTTAAAAAGCACTGTGTGTGCAAAGGTGTACAACTTTAAAATGTGATCTGGATTGTAAATACCCACATCTTCGCAGATTCCATGTTAAAACCAACACATATAGAATGAAATTAAAGATGCAATTAAAGACAAAACATGATTAGTTATAAAATTGCGAAATTATTGTTAAAAGAATTAATTTGGGGAATTATTTTCATTTGTGAACCGTTTTCAACATAGAACAATCGAGTTTATGATATTTACATTTTTGACACTGTTGTAGGCTGCGACATTTGACTTATTGTAGAAGAATGAATGTGTATAAAATGTTTGTATATAAAACACCAATCACCGGACCAGAAAAATACTTCTGTGACAACAGTGCAACTAATATAGGAAAATGTATAGTTCACGCATTCAGTCACTCAATGTTAAAACTGGTGCAGCACAAAAAAATCATTTGAATTCATTTCAGGTAGTGAAACATATGGTCCCTTTATTTCTGTTTACTTTTCACTCATTAAATTATTGTGTTTTTTCTGCACCATCCATGGCAGCTAACTTTGAAATCTCTTCTTCTATAGATTTCTTTGTTAAAAAGTCTTCCATTGTTCTTGCCACTTTAACAGAAAGTTGGTTTGCATCAAGATTCATGTCGATTTGATGAATTTTCTTCAAATACATGATCAGAGACGTAGATGCTCTGGAAGACTTCATGATCTTCTCACACTTCATGCATTGAGCTTCATCTTCGTATTTTTTTCAAACATATAAATTTCACACGGTCAATTTTCTTTTTCTTTTTTTCTTTTAACTAATGAGAATGAAAAGGAAAACTATAAAACTTGTCGCACTATAAAAGCCATTGTAAAATAGAGACCAATTTAGTTAATGGTGCTTCCCTGACAAAAATCTGAAATTGGTTATTACGTCTACTCAATTGATTAGACTAACAGCGTTTGCTTGGCCTGCTATGAATAAACTCAAATAAGTTTCACATTCAAGGAGTCGAAAATGGTTCAGCAAGGAAATGACAAGGCGCTGATCCAAGGTATTGAGAAGGTGAGAATTGATATATTGCGATTTGTTTCAATGAAACAGACTGCACTCAGCTTGCTAAAGGCTGGCTGACTGCAGTTACAATCACATCGAAATCGTTTGGGGCAAATCAGTTTTGATTTTAGTGATCATCATATGAAAACCGGGTTTAACCATTTTTCTAAAATCAGTTTTGAGCCCTATTTAAAATAGACAGACAAACCAGTAAATGTGATAGTTATCTTTAGATACATCAGGACATTCGCAGTGTGGAATAATATAGTACAGTGTTTCTGTAAAAGCAAAAATTTAGAAAAATCTTTACTCTAATTCAAAATTTGAGCCAATTTTGATAATTTTAAGGCTTCTGGGCTTAACTCCATTATATTAAAACCTTTCTAAGTCCATACTATAGTTACATTGCATGAAATTAAATAAATTCAAAATTTGAGCCAATTTTGATCATTTTGAGCTTGTGCTCACAAGATTAAAACCTTTCTAAGTCCATAATATAGTTACGTTGTACAAAATGAAAATTATCAAAATCTGAGCAAACTTTGATCATTTTAAGAATTATGGGAAAAATTAAAATCTTTCTAAGCACATAACTTTAGTCATTCATAGTTTTCGACATAGAAGTCAATGCTTTTAATTGTTTTGAAGTATCTTGGTGTCTGACTTTTTGCACTTTTTATAGGGGTCGGTTGGGAAGCATTGTCCCCCACCCCACCCATACACACACACACACTGATTCACTGATTACCTCTGATTTTAATAAGATTTAAACAATATGTAACAGATAGAAAATTATATCGATACTTAAAATGTCTACAAATCTCGCTGACAACTGAATTAAAACATTTCTAAGCCCATAACTTCAGTTGTGTAATATGTATTTTCACACACTTTGTACCATAGCAATATTTATTTGATTGCTATGACATATTTTTGGGTTTGGTCTTTTACAGTTATTAATGTCCATGTCTGTCTTATTATTAACCTGGGAAGGGCATTCCAGTTAGTATATTTATAATTCATCTTGTTTGACTTAAATAATTTCTAATAAATCATATACAATGAGTTGTTTCCAACAGGTATCATTAGACCTCTTCAAAATTGACCTTTTTCTTCAAAGATATGGAAACTGCTATTATTCCCATTCTCCAAGGTCTAAATAAGCTAAATATACCAGTTATTGTGATCTTGGACCTTGGCTATGCCTGCCTCAAGAGCCATGTAATTTTATTGTTGACGTTTTTCAAAAACGCTGCAAAATATGGGATATTATGTCCTTATTTTCATTGTAGCTTTCCAGAGGTTGATGCTATAGCATTGAAAGTAGTACCAAATGAAAGCTAATAAAATTTTCTTGCATATGGTAGTAAGCACAATAAAACACATGAACACCTGTGTAAATTTTAACTAATTTTAATGCACAAACAGCTGGGACACTACAAAAAATCAGTTTGGTAGTATGATAGCACTGCACTGACACATATATTGCATAAGAAACTGTCAGATAGGATGTTACTAATACATGTATTATCACTTGTTCAATGTGGCTTTTTTGAAACTGTCAAATTTTTTCCTGTGGTACTCCACAACTTGTAGTAAGCAGCTTCTTTGCTCTGGGTCACTTGTGATCTGAGTTGCAAAGTCACTCATTAGTTTCACACCTCTCTCAGCCACATCATTGGTCACTTTCACTGATCTCACAAACTTCTGTGCATTCCTGTAGCTGTCATTGTCTTCCCAGGTGTCAGCAGGAGTAGTGAGCCAGTCACATTTCACTCGAAGAGCATCAAACAGAAAGTGAGACTCTGGCCCTACCAGGTCTGTGAGAACTGTAGCTGCATTGATGACAGGAAACACTGGCTTGCCTTTCCTGTAACTCTCAGGTTTCTCTGTTTCTGACAGCTTGACTGCGAGCTTCTCTTTTGCAGACTTGGTCATGCTGGCATGTGAACTGAACAAGGTGAATGGCACTAGTTCCTGGGTCAGATACCAGCGGTGGTTGTTCATTTTCTTGAGAACAGAGGTTGCCAGTTCATAGTCATACTGCTTGTATTGCAGCATGTTCTTCATAAGCTGGAGATCATGGATAGGTGCATCAGCTGCAGATGTGGTGGTCACCCAGTGGCTGGTGTAGAATAAGGTCAGGAACTTGTTCATCCTCTCCAGCTTGAAGATAGCGTCCGTGTTGTATTTTAGTTCCTTGGAAAACATGAGCATCTTCATACAGTAAATGTTCCTGGCCATCCAGCGGGCTTGGTGAATGGCACCTGGCTTGGCCCAGTGGATACCTCAAGGAGGTTCCTCACCAAACAGGATCAGGCACAGCTCTGCCACCTCTCTGTAATCTGCCCTCGGACTTGCTTCCTCAAGGAAATTGCTTAAGACTGCAATTGTGCTTGTCTTCTTCTGTTTCAAGTCTTGTTCAACTAGGCCCAGAACTCTTGGGCAGTCCTTAAACAACTTGTCCCACTTCTCTTTCACATTGCTGAACATTGGGTTGTCAGGACTCTTGACCTTGCTGAACACAGCCTCCCATACACTTCCAATTATTACCTCTGATATGTGATGGCGACAAGCGAAGTAGAATACCTTTTTGCCTAGTTTTTCTTCAATAAGCTTCACTGCACCCTTGTTGATGCCACTGTTGCTTGCTGTGGTATCAAATACCAAGCCTACAATGTTGTCTGTGAGACCCCATGCTTCTATCAGTTCCAATGTAGCATTACACTGTTGGATTCCTGTGGAACTTTCTATGAAGGGCACACCAAGCAGCTTCCCTTCTTCATACTGTGGAGTACCAGAGACGAGCACTGCAAGACTTTCCACTGGGTATCTTTCACCAAGAACATCCCGTAGAAGTTTTCCATCCCAGTGTAGTGTGCAGTAATCTGGCGGACTTTCCTTGAAGTTATTCATGTAACTTTGGCACAAGTTATGACGAGTGTTTATCCTATTTCGTCTTGTAGTAGAGGCTGATATAACAAAGTCATCAAGATCTGCGCCTCCTGCCTTCAACACTGCAGACACCATGGCTGTAGTCTGGTTGTCAGAGAGTGACAACCGATCTGCAGTGCTACAAATCTCTTCACTGGTCATAACTGAGTGTGGAAAGTGTAAGGTTATCGTACTTGGTTTTGATGAACAGCTTGGTGTTGTCTCAGTGTATTCTGAACCCTCATTAGTACCAGAGCCTTGACTGTTCTCTGGGTCTTCATCACTTGACATTTTCCCAACTTCTGCTGCTGCAGCAGTCACTGATGATAACATTCTCTCTTCTCTTTCTTCTCGGAAGCTTTTCTCTCTAGACTTCTTCTCAAACACCTTATCATGACCTGACATGTGTGCCAGACGAGTTGTCTGTTGGTCCAAGTAGAAATTGACGTCCTCTTCCTTGGTCTCCTTTGTGAGCAGCCTGTTGCTTCTTATCTCCTCCACAACATCCTTTGCTCCAATATCAAATAACTTGTCTAAGTACTTCAGAAAGTTAGCTCGTTTCTCTTCCTCTGGTTTGTTATTTCTTCCCTTGTTTTTAACAATTTTCCTGTACTTTTCATGAAGGATCATGAAACGGTTGACTGCATTTGGTCTAGTTAGTGTTTTAATCCTTGCCATATTCCAGAATGGCAAAACGACATCCACTGTATCATGGGCTAAAGACCTATTGTCACTGTTGGGATTATCATTCCTCAAATGCAGGAAATACTGGAACACCTGGCAATTAGTAGGAAGTTGAGAGCCCCTGATGCTGGAGCTGGGTTGCCCAATGAGATACACATCACTGAATGACCTTGTGGCAGGAGTTGCCACCTTTCTTCTCTTTTCAGTTGGTTCATCCCGTTCACTTGTATCGCTGACCACTTTCCCACAGCATAGTTGTCTTCCAGATGCCATGTTGTCAGCAGTTCACAAATCTTAACAAATCAGCTTTAACTTACAATCTGAAATGAAGAGATAAAACATACTTAGTGATGATAAATTATATACATGCATTAAGAGTAACATTTTTGAGATAAAGTTATGTATTATATGATGGCATCCTTTCCAAGCATAAAAAATATATATGTTTGTGCATTAAAATTAATTAAAATTAACACAGGTGTTCATGTGTTTACTACCATATGCAAGAAAATTTTATTAGCTTTCATTTGGTACCACTTTCAATGCTATAGCATCAACCTCTGGAAAGCTACAATGAAAATAAGGACATAATATCCCAAATTTTGCAGCGTTTTTGAAAAACGTCAACAATAAAATTACATGGCTCTTGAGGCAGGCATAGCCAAGGTCCAAGATCACAATAACTGGTATATTTAGCTAATTTAGACCTTGGAGAATGGGAATAATATCAGTTTCCATATGTTTGAAGAAAAAGGTCAATTTTGAAGAGGTCTAAGGTATCATGTTTCGGCTTTAGTTAACTTCAATGAGCCTTAAAATAGATAAACAAACCAATAAATGTGATAGTTACCTTGAGATAGATCTTGGTCTTTTCAGTGGGGCATATTGTGCAATGCTTCTGCAAAAGCAAAAGATCGAAGCACTCTTTACTCCATTCTGGGACGAGACAGGTTACTCAGTATCAAAAGTCCTTACACTTCTTTTTCCTTAGGCTGCAATAGTCTACTTGGATTAATGAAATGTATTTATCTAATATATAAAGTTATCTTGTGAGATTTTAAAAGCTGGACATAAATAGCATTTACTAGCAAATATTCATTTGTTATTATTGTAATATATTATTGACACTATAATAACTTACTTTGTTACAGTTTATTTACAAATTATGTATGGCTGCTCGAACAACTGGCAATATAGAAACATTTTTTAATTATGATTGAAAAAATCAAAATAAGCAAGGGGAACAACTCATCTTTTTAATTGAAGAATTTATATTCTAAAATTTTATTTCTTTTTCTGTATACGTTTAAAAAATCTGCAAACAAATAATAAAAAAAAATAATAAAATGACTTCACAGTGTCCCGGGCAATGCCGGGTTGGTACAGCTAGTTTCTAAGTTGTGTTCTATACAATGAATCGTTTCAAAAGGTATTGTGTTTCAGCATTAAAAAACAACAGCATTTGTATGAATCAACTGTTTACAATAGTTTTACTTGATTTTGTTTTGTTGGCTTAGATTTCCCTGATAGGTCACATGAAAGTTTCCAACTGCCCTAGTGAGATCGTGCTATAGGTTCTGTGCGACTCAACATGGCAGCCCAAGTATTCAGTCCACACAGGTATCCACCTCACCACTATTTCAGCACGAAATAACCCCAAAATGGTTGTTATACCTTGAAAAAGACTAACAAACCAATACATGTTTACTGATTAAAATTCGGTTTCATTATTCTAAACTCTTAATTAACGCATCACTCAATAAGTCCCGGGCCTGACACATAAATTGCACCACTAATAAAAAAAAAATTCATATGATTTTTTTTTTTAAAGAATTAATCTTCAAATGGTAAGTGTCACATTTGAGCCTAATTGGGTTATTAGTTTACAAGTTACAGTTATTTCAGCGAAGCTACTGTTGCAAATTTTCAAAACAATACAAAAATCAAAATTTCATGTGTTGATAAAGCATTGTTTTCTCATGGGAATAAATGCAGTTCAAACAAAGCAATTGCTTGATAAGTCTAATTGTGACTCTGCTCGGTCAGAAATAACGGTTAAGAGGGGTATGCTGATTTTAAACGTGTTGTACAAATAATGCTGAATGCTCAGGTCACACAAGTAAGACTAGATCACCTGATGCAATGTGTGATACATTGTTGATGATCAGGTTTTATTTCCTCTCCGAACTTCATCATCATAGCAGCACCATCGGTTATGCAGCTAACAAGGTGTTTATCCAAATTCAATCCAAATGCACAAAGATGTCTTCTCACAAATTGTTAAGTTATCATGTTATTAAGGAAAACATTGACCTCAATAAGACCCAACAACCAATGGCTGTCTTTTGCATTAATATTCATGTTTATATATCATTTATTTTGCATCCAATATCAATAAGTAGTGAATCCCCAGCACTACCACTTTTTTGTAAATAATAAGTTTTTCTTTCTTGTTTATGTAGTAATCCATTACCATATTACTGACTCCATTTTCAGATACTGGTAGTAATTTATCATATTTGCTCTTCTGCTCATGAAGATTTGTCTGTATAAAATAGCTTTTGATGACTGAATTAAAAGAAAATTCATCCATGGCAGCTAAGTTTGAAATCACTTCTTCCATAGATTTCTTTGTTAAAATGTCTTCCATTGTTCTTGCCATCAATAGATATAAAGGTTGGTTTGCATTTCGATTTATCTCGATGTGATGAATTTTCTTCAAATACAAGATCAGAGACGTAGTAGATCCTCCAGAAGACTTCATAATATTCTCACAGTTTATGAATCTTTGTTTATCCAAAATGTAAAAATTTCACACGGTGGATTTTCTTTTTATCATGTTAGGCCTAATGAGAATGAAAAGGAAAACTATAAAACTTGTCGCACTATAAAAGGAAATGAAAAGGCGCTGATCCAAGCCTTTCTTTAGTTTGAAGATGAGAAAATAAGGAATGCTAACTCTTAGTTATTCTACTTAGCTGATTTTTGTTTATTTAAGAATGTCTCCATATTACAAAACTGCTGAACCTGACTTAGTATATTTCTTAATAAATTGTAGTGAAGTACATTATTTTTTGATAAATAACATTGTACGATAATAACATGAAAAGTAGCTAGTAAGAATCAAAGTTTGATTTGTCGGCTTAAATACTATTTAGGTATTTTTACAAAATGTGGCTGATATAATTTAATATATAAAGGGCAGTTGTCTGTGTGTTTGTGTGTGTGTATATTTGTATGTCCGTAAAAGGCTTCCGTAACACGCGGCAATGGAGTTGATATTTTCTGAAACAGCGTCAACTCGGACGGATAATATGAAAAATTCAGAAAAAAAATTAATTCTTAGAGGGTATACAGGGCCATTTTCTCCAATTAGGGTAGCTTTTTTCCTTCATTTTCCAACATTTTATGTACTAATTTTAGACAAAAACAATGATATTATGTATAATTTCAGAAAAAATGCAAGTCATTCCTTACAATTCAACCGGAAATGACATCAGAGAGAGAGAGAGGGGGGGGGGGGGCAAAATATTATATACTACATGTGTACGCTATTTGAGGACATATTTTAATTTGAGAAAAAATGCAAGTCATTCCTTACACTTCAACCGGAAATGACATCAGAGAGAGAGGAGGCCAAAAACAAAACATGCGACATGCGTACACTATTTGAGGACATATTTTCATTTGAGAAAAAATTAGAAAGGTATGTATATAGTATGCACACCAGGATGGCGATAGGTACGTATATAGTATGCGTACTGGAGTGGCGATTGGTACAGATTTAGCATGCGCATTGGGGCGGCGATAGGTACATATATAGCATGCACATCAGGGCAGTGATAGGTACATATATAGTATGAGCACCAGGGTGGCGATAGGTACCTATTTAGTATTCGCACTGGGATGACGATAGGTACGTATATTGTATGCGCACTGGGACAGCGATAGGTACGTATATAGCATGCGCAATGGGGCGGTGATAGGTACGTATATAGCATGCGCACCAAGGCAGCGATAGGTACATATATAGCATGCGATGTGGCGACCAAGGAAGAGAAAGGTAAAAAGAACTAGAAACAGCTATATGGAGAGGGAGAGAAATAGAAGTTTAAATATAAAGATGTTACACACGTGATTTTTTTTCTAGTTTGTGTTTTTATGACCCCGAGCAACGCCGCGTAGCCCTGCTAGTCTAATATATGAAAGGCAGTTGTCTGTGTGTGTGTGTATGTTTTCATGTCCATAAAAGGCTTCCGTAACACGCGACAATGAAGTTGATATTTTCTGAAACAGCGTCCACTCGGACATATAATATCAAAAATTCAGAAAAAGAATCATTCTTAAAGGGGATACGGGGCCATTTTCTCCAATTAGGCTAGCTTTTTTCCTTCATTTTCCAACAGAAAAAATGCAAGTCATTCCTTACACTTCAACCGAAAATGACATCAGAGAAAGGGGGAGGGGTGCAAAAACAAGACATGCGTACACTATTTGAGGACATATTTTAATTTGAGAAAAAATGCAAGACATTCCTTACGATTCAACCGGAAATGGCATCAAACAGGAGGGTGTCCATAAAACAATACATGCGACAACACGTACGTTATTTGAGGACATTTTAATTTGAGAAAAACTTCAAGTCATTCCTTACAATTAAACCGGAAATGACATCAGAGAGAGAGGGCCCAAACATTATATATGACATGCGTACGCTATTTAAAGGACATATTTTAATTTGAGAAAAAATGCAAGTCAGTCCTTACAATTTAACCGGAAATGACATCTGAGGGAGAGAGGCCAAAAAAAATACATGCAATATGTGTACACTATTTTAAGACATATTTTAATTTGAGAAAAAATGCAAGTTATTCCTAAACAATTTAACCTGAAATGACATCAGAGGAAGGGGGCCAAAAAGGTTAAATTTAGATTGCTGGTGATCATTATTAATACCAACATTAATTATTTACATGGAGATTTTTTGCTTTACACTTTAAATTTCAATCGCTGGTAATCATTACTAATACCGAAATTTATATTTACAGGGAGATTTTCTTAAAAGTTTTAATTTCGATTGCTAGTGATTATTACTTAATATTGACATTTATTATTTACATGGAGATTTTTTTCGTTAAAGTTTAAATTTCGATTGCTGGTTATCTTTACTAATACCGGCATTAATTATTTTCATAGAGATTTTCTTCTTTAACGTTTAAATTTCGATTGCTGGTGATCATTACTAATACAAATATTAATTTTTTTTAATGGAGATTTTCATTTTTAACTTTTAAATTTCGATTGCTGGTGATCATTCCTAATACCAACATTAATTATTTACATGGAAATTTTCTTCTTTACAGTTTAAATTTCGATTGCTGGTTATTATTTCTATTACCGACATTAATTATTTTCATGGAGATTTTATTCTTTAACTTTTAAATTTCGATTGCTGGTGATCATTACTAATACGGATATTTATTATTTACATGGAGATTTTCTTTTTTAACGTTTTAATTTGAATCGCTGGTGATCATTACTAATACCGACATTAATTATTTTCATGGAGATTTTCTTTAACTTTTTAATTTCGATTTCTGGTGATCATTACTAATACCGATATAAAGTTTTTTTTAATGGAGATTTTTTTTAACGTTTAAATTTCAATCGCTGGTATTTATTACTAATACTGACATTAATTATTTTCGAATAGGCTATTTTGCAGGTCCCGGCAGAATAACAATGGGGCTGTTATTTTGCCGGTTCATGTTTATTTAACCTAACTGTTACAGTTACAGTGAAGATTTCACTAGTCAATTTTGTGGGGTGTCTTTTGGTTCCCTTTTGGGGTCTGGTATTTTAGACGACAGTCACATCTTTAGAGATTACCATGAAGCCCCTTTTCCTTCCACACCTGTGACGTCACCAGTCTGGCCACGACTGAGCCGGTTAGTCACGTGATACTGTTGGTATAGAAGTCGCTGCTCCGAATAAGGCCACGGTTGTCGAAGAGGCCGTTCCCAAGGTCACATATTCTCCCGTTGTGCTTGTTTAGATCAGTAGGTGACCGTTAGATAATGTTTAAGTTCACTCTGTGCTTGGTTTGGGTTGGATCGACGGACTTGGTAATTCGGGGCTATTTATTCCTCTGACAACGGAATTCTGTCCTAAGTTGGGCGAGGACACACACGTGACCGATAGACGTGATATCTTCGATGCGTGGGGCAGAGACGGATTCTTATGTCTGATTCTCTTGCTGATTAACTAACGGTCTGTGTGACGTAACCAACTGGCCAATCCTCGCCCTACCTTTTCACTGATGGACTGCTCACTTCTGTGATTCCCTCTACTGACCCCCTTCTCTCGACTCTCTATACTCTTTTATTGAGAATGTGCCGACCTCTACAGGGAGGGGGGGCGAATTCTTGTCAGCATGTAATGGGATCATGCCACGAGAACAACAAGTTTCCCGGTCAACTTGAATGAGGGGGAATACGATATGATTCTGAATTGATATTACATTGTTCGATTGTCTAGCTGAAATAAAATGAGATTGGAGATTTAACTTAAAGAAAAAAAAGTGTATAGTTCACTGTGACCGAAAAAAAAAACGAGATGACCTAGATTGCAATTGACACTCGAGGGCAGAAAGGTTAACACGAAAACAATTAGAAACAAAAGATGATGCTTGACTTTGAATAAGCTTGTGGCTAATTCACACTAGCGCTGTATTCTAGACCCTGCCCTTCGCAGGGCTGCTTAATATTGTCGTATCCGCTTAATATTGTCACATCAAGCACCACA